>OY992891.1:21470260-21521302 GCA_963921405.1 Cepaea hortensis
AGCCTCATATTTCGACATTATTAAGTTAAAATGATCTTATGAGTACAGTGGGCAAAAGAGCAAGATTTAATTATTGGAAACACCTGGTTTTAACAGTATACAAGGAGATTATGGACATGGAGGAGTCCTGATCATAAGATTAGAAATCAGATTGATTACATCCTCATCAACAGAAGATTTTGAAATGCCTTAAAAGTCGCAAATACTATACCAAGCGCAGACTGCTACAGCAATCATAGATTAATCTTAAGCAATTTACATATAAAATTAAAGAAAGTAAAATATTCACCAAGAAACACAAAATTTGATCTACAAGCACTGAAGAGTGAGGAAATAAAACATAAATTCAACGTAGAAGTAAAGAACAGATTCGATACATTGTCCGATATGGAAATATTATTTCAAGACGTCAGTAACCAATGGGAAATATTAAAGAAATCAGTCAACCAAGCTGCAGAAACAACCATCCCAAAAATAAAGATAATAGGACGCAAAAAATGGATAACAGAAGACATCTTAAAACTCATGGAAGTAAGAAGAAATAACAAAAATAACAAGGAAAAACATGAAGAGATTCATAGGAAAATTAGGAGGCTATGCAAAGAGGCAAAAGAAACATGGCTTGAGGAAAATTGCAAAGAAATTTAACACCAACACAACACCCGGAATACCAAATTAATGCACAAAAGAATTAATGACATCACTACCAAAAGACCACACACATCAACGGGTTGCCTAAAAACCAAAGATGGCAAAATCATAATAGAAAAAGATCAGATTTTGCATGCGTGGTCAGACTATGTGAAAGACCTTTATGATGATACAAGAGAAGAACAATAGGATCATCGGAATAATAATGAAGGACGATCAATTTTGAAGATAGAAGTTCAGAATGCTCTTAACCATATGAAAACTGGCAAGACCCCGGGTACAAATAATATCACAGTAGAAATGATCAATGCCTTAGAAGAATATGGAATAGACCAAGTCACTAGACTTCTGAACGCAATATACGATACTGGAGATATGCCTCCTGAATTATGTGCTTCGTGCAGAGTGGCTTGCTTCGCTTCGGAAGTCACGGATGACAAGCATCGTCTGGATCTTTTCTCCGGGGCATGTTGGTGTGCTGGGGCATAAACAGGCGGACAGATTGGCTGGCTCTGCAAAACTTGGTGGAGTATTGATGCATGACAATGCAGACGTGGTTGCGGCCTTGTGGGAGCAGTGCTACACCTCGGAGGAGCAAATGGATCACCATAGTCTGGCAAGAATGCGACAGCGAGGAGTGACGAAGGGATCTGGCCGATGCTCGACGCTTAGAGGAAAGGCGAGACGGACATATAATCAGATTGCTACTGGTACTATTGGTGTTGGAACTCTTCGCTGGCTGCTGAGGATGGGGACGGAGCGCTTATGGGAATGCCCCGAGTGCTGTGATGTCGGTTCCTAAATCAATCAATCAATCAATTATGTAATTCTATATTTATTACAATCATGAAGAAATCAGGAGCCATGGAATGCGATCAACATAGGACAATTAGAATAATGAGCCACATCACGAAGATTCTGCTGAGAATTATCATGCAAAGAGTGAGGAAGAAAATACAACCCGAAATAGTAGAGCACAGTGTGGGTTTGTAGAAGGAAAGGATACAGTAAATGCTGTGTATATACTGAGAACAGTAATTGAGCGTTCCATAGAAGTAAACAAAGATCTATATCTTTGCTTTATTGACAACACAAAGGCTTTCGATAAAGTAAGACATGTCGACATGATAAGGATGCTTGAAGATCTACAAATTGACAGAAAAGACCTTAGACTTGTAAAAAATATATATTGGAAACAACAAGCTGCCATAAGAATTTATAACGATGTAGATCAATATCAGCCTATTAAAAGAGGTGTGAGACAGGGATGTGTAATGTCTCCAGATTTTTTTTCCCTGTACAGTGAAAATATATTCAGAAATATAGAAAATATGGAAGGAATCAACATTGGGGGACGATACATCAATAACATTAGATATGCAGATGATACGGTCTTGATTGCAGACAATGAACAGGACCTGCAAAATTTAGTAGATGCGGTTGTTGCACACAGTGAACAACTAGGGTTAGAACTGAATATTAAGTTAGTTAGTTAGTCGACAGATCATCCTCATTGCACATCGAACCATTCAGTCCATAAGTGCTCGGATCCCCTCCTCAGCAAATCCCGCAGCGTGTAGCGGCTAATGACCCCAGTTCTGTGTTGGTTTATCAATCTTCTTTGAATTCCTGCGTAGTGTTCTTGTTTGGCCACCCCTCTTTTAATTTGCTGTTCTCGCAGTTTGGCCATGGTTGTAGATTCACAGTCATCACTTAGTTCACGCAAGAGTCTTACTTCTCGTAGAGCATTCAGAATGTCAGCCTGGTCCATGGCGCGTCCGCCCTCCACCGTAGCCTCACCTGCGAGCTTGTCAGCCCGCTTATTTCCTTGGACTCCCGCATGCCCTGGCACGAAGATGAAACTAATCTTTGTCAGCCGAGACCGTTCCAGAGACAGCAAATGAATATTAACAAGACACAGATTATGGTCGTCACTGGGAAGAAGGAAATACCACAATGTGATATACGAGTAGATAGGCATATTATTAAACAAGTGAATCGATACTGTTATCTCGGCGCAGTCATAACATCTGAAGGGAGATGCCTTGAAGAGATTAGAACAAGATTTGCCATTGCAAAGGTAGCCTTTTGCAAGTTGAAAAACATACTGACCAATAAAAAGATATCAATTGTAACGAGAAAAAGAGTGTTGAGGTACTACAAAGAACCTATGCTTTTGTATGGATGTGAAGCGTGGAAAATAAGCAGTCAAGCTAAAAAAAAACAGCTGATGGCTATGGAAATGTGGTTTCTGAGGAAAATGCAAAGAATACCATGGATAGACAGAAAAACAAATGAACAAGTCCTTCAAGAAACAAACGAAGATCGTAAACTGATTAGAGACATTAGACGTAGACAGTCAAAATTTTTTGGGCATGTTATGAGAAGAAATGATTTGGAGAACTTGGCGACAACTGACAAGATCGAAGGGAAGAGACCAAGGGGAAGACCGAGAAGTAAATACCTGGAAGGCTTGGCAACATGGCATGGTCGAGACAGGAACACGGAGCTGATCCACGACTCTGGTGATCGAGTGAGATGGCAGAACATGACCGCCCATGCTTACCGGCATGGCACATGATGGATGGATGGATCTTATGAGGGATCCAATAGTGCTTCATTAGTTTCTAGTATCAAATGCTATGGAATGATCTACACATCATCAACATCATCATTATGAAGGTCCCTATCGGCTGGCGTAGGAGTTCATGACTTTCGACAATTCTTGATATTTTGTTTTCTGGATCAACTTTGCTGATGTTATTCCTCAATGCACCGTCTCAATGCATCCAGCATCATTTCTTTTGGTCAGCCTCTACATCACTTCCCCTTTATCTTTCCAGTTGTCATGAAGTTCGTTACTGCCTCTCTTCCCGTCAAAGACCAAAGAAAGCTGTTTGTCTCTCTCTCTTATTGTTGTATATAAAATATGTTTAATTAGCCACTTTCAGGCAGTTAGTTACTCTGGCAGTCCAAGGAATTCGCAACATTCGTCTCAGGAACCACGTCTCTCTTGTTTCCAAGTTCTTCTTAATTTGTTCATTTGCATTGCAAGATTCACTGTCATATAGCAAAACTGGTTCTATATAGCATTTCAGCACTCTCTTTCTTACATTCAATGACAGTGACTTATTGCATAAAATACTTTTCATTTTCCAATATGCAGCTTTTGCTTGCCTTGTGTTCTTAATCTCTGATGTACATCTTCTATCTGATGTTATAAATGCCCCTGGGTATTTAAAATTATTCACTTGGTTAAGAATTTCCCTTCTATTTCCATTTCAGATTTCAGATCTACACAGCATATATATAAATCTGTCTGCGTTTCCGCGGCCATTCAATTAATGTTTTTGCATCATGTGTAACATTGTTTTGAAAACTGTCCCTGAACAAATCCGCAATTTTACAATCCTATTTCAGGCTTATATTGCTGCGTTTCTGGAGACCCGGGTTGGAATCCTCGGTAAGTTGTGGAATTTTCGGGGGCAAAAGAAAAACTCTAACCTGCATAGTTCGTGGGGACTGCAATAGACAGGCTGCCTCAATTCCTCAGGCTTAAGACCCCGCCCCCCCCCTCACCCTGCCATACACAGCCAGGGGTACTATATTGGCAGTGACTGACATACATACTGCGTATTGCCCTCAGTGAGGCCTCACTATACTTCTCTGTATTTGTCTTGTATGACTTCTGAAACTGAAACTAATTGTTCTACGTAGTCCTGCGGTCAAGTCCGTATAAATTTACTCAATTCCCTTTCTCGTTGCCCTTTTTTTTTTGGGGGGGGGGGGGGGGGGCAACTCCCAGAAAATACTGAAAATTGTCTGACACCCATGTGATGAGGATGGATCGTCCTAGAACCCACACGTGTCGGAACAAGATAATCCAATAACTCTGGAGATTGAACCCAGACCATTTGGCAGGCAAGCGCGCTTACTTCTATAGTAATTAGTAATTAGTAGCATCTATGCCACTACGGTTCTTCGTGAGCACTTGCATGCACTTTAATTCCAACTGGGCTAACATTGTGAATCCCTTATTATCGAACGCGAAGATAATATCATAGGAAACATCCATTTCCTATCTATGATAATATTAAGAATATTTACCCATATCGTTACTCAGGTCTGTTCAGCCGTGAAATGAATTGTTAGCACAATCCCGGAAGTACAATATGTATGTAACACACTGTACACTATATATATCCCAATGGTATTTCCCGCACATTCACTAGGTCATATACGTATATTGGAAGCTCAGAATGCTCTTAACCAAATAAAAACTGGCAAGACCCTGGGTCAAGACAACATACCAACAGAAATGATCAATGCCCTAGAAGAATATGGAATAGACCAGGTCACCAGACAGCTGAACAAACTACAATATAAGAAATTAGATAATTAGAGATATACCTCCTGAATTATGCAATTCTATATTTATTGCAATCTCGAAGACATCAGGAGCATTGGAATGTGATCAGCATTGAAAAATTAGTATAATGAACCACATCACGAAGATTTTGCTAAGAATCATCATGCAAAAAGTTAGGAAGAAAATACAACCCGAAACAGGATAAGAACAATGCGGGTTCGTAGAACGAATGGGTACAGTAAATGCTGTGTGTATGCAGAGAACATTAACTGAACGTTTTATAGAAGTATATAAAGGCCTACATCTTTGCTTTATTGACGACACAAAGGCTTTCTATCAAGCAAGACACGTCAACACGATGAAGATGATTCCAGATCTACAAATTGATGGGAAAGAACTTAGACTTGTTAATAACATATATTGGAAACAACACTGTCATAAAGATGGATAATGAAGTAGGTCAATATCAGCCTATTAAGAGAGGTATGAGACAGGGATGTGTAATGTCTCCAGTCTTATTTTTTTTTCCTATGCAGTGAAAACATTTTCAGAAATTTAGAAGTTATGAGAGGAATCGACAATGAGGGACGTTACATCAATAACATTATATATGCAGATGATACAGTAATGACTGCAGACAATGAGCAGGATATGAGACATTTAGTAGATGCGGTTGTTGCACATAGTGAACAATTAGGGTTATAATTAAATGGTAAAAAGACACAGCTTATGGTCGTCACTAGGAAGAACGAAATACCACAATGTGATATACAAATAAATGGGAATATTCTTAAACAATTGACTCGGTACAATTATCTCAGAACAGTCATTACATCTGATGGGAGATGCCTTGAGGAAATTAGAACAAGAATCGCCATGGCAAAGGTAACCTTTTGCAAGATGAAAAACATACTGACCAATTTTTTTTAAAAATGTCATTTGCAGCGAAAAACAAAAGAGTTGAAGTGCTACATAGAACCTATACATTTGTATGGATGTGAAGCGTTGACAGTGAGCAAACAAGCTGGAAAAACATCTAATGGCTGTGAAAATATGGTTTATGAGGAAAATGCAAAGAATACCATGGACAGACAGAAAAACCAAAGACCAAGTCCTACAAGAAACAAATGAAAACGGTAAACTAATTAGAGAAATTAGACGTAGACAGTCAAAATTTTTGGACACGTTATGATAAGCAATAAATTGAAGAACTTTGTGACAACTGGCAAGATTGAGGGGAAAAGAAAAAGAGAAAGGCAGAGAAGTAAACACATGGTGGACTTGGCCACTTGGTATGGTCGAGACAAGAATACAGAGCTGATCCACGACTCTGGAGATCGTGTGAGATGGCGAAACATGTCCGCCCACGATTATCGGCAAAGCACATGATGATGATGATGATGATAGTATATACTTATCACATTCACTAGGTCATATATTCATATTACACATTCACTAGGTCATATACGTATATCCCTATCACACATTCACTAGGTCATATATCCCTATCACACATTCACTAGGTCATATATGTATATCCCTACAAAACATTCATTAGGTCATATATGTATATCCCTATCACACATTCACTAGGTCATATATGTATATCCCTATCACACATTCACTAGGTCATATATCCCTATCACACATTCACTAGGTCATATATTCCTATCACACAGTCACTAGGTCATATATCCCTATCACACTTTCACTAGGTCATATATCCCTATCACACTTTCACTAGGTCATATATCCCTATCACACATTCACTAGGTCATATATCCCTATCACACATTCACTAGGTCATATATCCCTATCACACATTCACTAGGTCATATATGAATATCTCTATAACAAATTCACTAGGTCATATATTTATATCCCTATCACACATTCACTAGGTCATATATCCATATCACACATTCACTAGGTCATATATCCCTATCACACATTCACTAGGTCATATATGTATATACCTATCACACATTCACTAGGTCATATATCCCCATCACACATTCACTAGGTCATATATGTATATCCCTATCACACATTCACTAGAACATATATGTATATCCCTATCACACATTCACTAGGTCATATATGTATATCCCTATCACACATTCACTAGAACATATATGTATATCCCTATCACACATTCACTAGGTCATATATGTATATCCCTATCACACATTCACTAGGTCATATATCCCTATCACACATTCACTAGGTCATATATCCTTATCACACATTCACTAGGTCATATATCCCTATCACACATTCACTAGGTCATATATGTATATCCCTATCACACATTCACTAGGTCATATATGTATATCCCTATCACACATTCACTAGGGCATATATCCCTATCACACATTCACTAGGTCATATATCCTTATCACACATTCACTAGGTCATATATCCCTATCACACATTCACTAGGTCATATATGTATATCCCTATCACACATTCACTAGTTCATATATCCCTATCACACATTCACTAGGTCATATATCCCCATCACACATTCACAGGTCATATATCCCTATCACACATTCACTTTGTCATATATCCCTATCACACATTCACTAGGTCATATATCCCTATCAAACATCCACTAGGTCATATATCCCTATCACACATTCACTTGGTCATATATCCCTATCACACATTCACTAGGTCATATATCCCTATCACTTATTCACTAGGTCATATATCCCTATCACACATTCACTAGGTCATATATCTCTATCACACATCCACTAGGTCATATATCAGTATCACACATTCACTTGGTCATATATCCCTATCACACATTCACTAGGTCATATATCCCTATCACACATTCACTAGGTCATATACGTATATCCCTACCACACATTCACTTGGTCATATATCCCTATCACAAATTCACTAGGTCATATATCCCTATCACACATTCACTAGGTCATATATCCTTATCACACATTCACTAGGTCATATATCCCTATCATACATTCACTAGGTCATATATCCCTATCACACATTCACTAGGTCATATATCCCTGTCACACATTCACTAGGTCATATATCCCTATCACACATTCACTAGGTCATATATTCCTATCACACAGTCACTAGGTCATATATCCCTATCACACTTTCACTAGGTCATATATCCCTATCACACTTTCACTAGGTCATATATCCCTATCACACATTCACTAGGTCATATATCCCTATCACACATTCACTAGGTCATATATCCCTATCACACATTCACTAGGTCATATATGAATATCTCTATAACAAATTCACTAGGTCATATATTTATATCCCTATCACACATTCACTAGGTCATATATCCATATCACACATTCACTAGGTCATATATCCCTATCACACATTCACTAGGTCATATATGTATATACCTATCACACATTCACTAGGTCATATATCCCCATCACACATTCACTAGGTCATATATGTATATCCCTATCACACATTCACTAGAACATATATGTATATCCCTATCACACATTCACTAGGTCATATATGTATATCCCTATCACACATTCACTAGAACATATATGTATATCCCTATCACACATTCACTAGGTCATATATGTATATCCCTATCACACATTCACTAGGTCATATATCCCTATCACACATTCACTAGGTCATATATCCTTATCACACATTCACTAGGTCATATATCCCTATCACACATTCACTAGGTCATATATGTATATCCCTATCACACATTCACTAGGTCATATATGTATATCCCTATCACACATTCACTAGGTCATATATCCCTATCACACATTCACTAGGTCATATATCCTTATCACACATTCACTAGGTCATATATCCCTATCACACATTCACTAGGTCATATATGTATATCCCTATCACACATTCACTAGTTCATATATCCCTATCACACATTCACTAGGTCATATATCCCCATCACACATTCACAGGTCATATATCCCTATCACACATTCACTTTGTCATATATCCCTATCACACATTCACTAGGTCATATATCCCTATCAAACATCCACTAGGTCATATATCCCTATCACACATTCACTTGGTCATATATCCCTATCACACATTCACTAGGTCATATATCCCTATCACTTATTCACTAGGTCATATATCCCTATCACACATTCACTAGGTCATATATCTCTATCACACATCCACTAGGTCATATATCAGTATCACACATTCACTTGGTCATATATCCCTATCACACATTCACTAGGTCATATATCCCTATCACACATTCACTAGGTCATATACGTATATCCCTACCACACATTCACTTGGTCATATATCCCTATCACAAATTCACTAGGTCATATATCCCTATCACACATTCACTAGGTCATATATCCTTATCACACATTCACTAGGTCATATATCCCTATCATACATTCACTAGGTCATATATCCCTATCACACATTCACTAGGTCATATATCCCTGTCACACATTCACTAGGTCATATATCCCTATCACACATTCACTAGGTCATATATCCCTATCACACATTCACTAGGTCATATATGTATATCCCTATCACACATTCACTAGGTCATATATCCCTATCACACATTCACTAGGTCATATATCCCTATCACACATTCACTAGGTCATATATCCCTATCACACATTCACTAGGTCATATATCCCTATCACACATTCACTAGGTCATATATCCCTATCACACATTCACTAGGTCATATATGTATATACCTATCACACATTCACTAGGTCATATATCCCCATCACACATTCACTAGATCATATATGTATATCCCTATCACACATTCACTAGAACATATATGTATATCCCTATCACACATTCACTAGGTCATATATGTATATCCCTATCACACATTCACTAGGTCATATATCCCTATCACACATTCACTAGGTCATATATCCTGATCACACATTCACTAGGTCATATATCCCTATCACACATTCACTAGGTCATATATGTATATCCCCATCACACATTCACTAGGTCAAATATGTATATCCCTATCACACATTCACTAGGTCATATATGTATATCTTTATCACACATTCACTAGGTTATATATCCCTATCACACATTCACTAGGTCATATATCCTTATCACACATTCACTAGGTCATATATCCCTATCACACATTCACTAGGTCATATATGTATATACCTATCACACATTCACTAGGTCATATATGTATATCCCTATCACACATTCACTAGGTCATATATCCCTATCACACATTCACTAGGTCATATATCCTTATCACACATTCACTAGGTCATATATCCCTATCACACATTCACTAGGTCATATATGTATATCCCCATCACACATTCACTAGGTCATATATGTATATCCCTATCACACATTCACTAGGTCATATATGTATATCCCTATCACACATTCACTAGGTCATATATGTATATCCCTATCACACATTCACTAGGTCATATATCCCTATCACACATTCACTAGGTCATATATCCTTATCACACATTCACTAGGTCATATATCCCTATCACACATTCACTGGGTCATATATGTATATACCTATCACACATTCACTAGGTCATATATCCCTATCACACATTCACTAGAACATATATGTATATCCCTATCACACATTCACTAGGTCATATATGTATATCCCTATCACACATTCACTAGGTCATATATATCTATCACACATTCACTAGGTCAGATATCCCTATCACACATTCACTAGGTCATATATCCTTATCACACATTCACTAGGTCATATATCCCTATCACACATTCACTAGGTCATATATGTATATCCCCATCACACATTCACTAGGTCATATATGTATATCCCTATCACACATTCACTAGGTCATATATCCCTATCACACATTCACTAGGTCATATATCCCTATCACACATTCACAAGGTCATATATCCTTATCACACATTCACTAGGTCATATATCCCTAGCACACATTCACTAGGTCATATATGTATATCCCTATCACACATTCACTAGGTCATATATGTATATCCCTATCACACATTCACTAGGTCATATATCCCTATCACACATTCACTAGGTCATATATCCCTATCACACATTCACTAGGTCATATATCCCTATCACACATTCACTAGGTCATATATCCCTATCACACATTCACTAGGTCATATATCCCTGTCACACATTCACTTGGTTGTATATCCCTATCACAAATTCACTTGGTCATATATCCCTATCACACATTCACTAGGTCATATATGTATATCCCTATCACACATTCACTATGCCATATATCCCTATCACACATTCACTTGGTTGTATATCCCTATCCCACATTCACTTGGTCATATATCCCTATCACACATTCACTAGGTCATATATGTATATCCCTATCACAAATTCACTAGGTTATATATGTATATCCCTATCACACATTCACTAGGTCATATATCCCTAACACACATTCACTAGGTCATATATGTATATCCCTATCACACATTCACTAGGTCATATAGTATATCCCTATCACACATTCACTTGGTCATATATCCCTATTACACATTCACTAGGTCATATATCCCTATCACACATTCACTAGTTCATATACGTATATCCCTATCACACATTCACTAGGTCGTATAGTATATCCCTATCACACATTCACTTGGTCATATATCCCTATCACACATTCACTAGGTCATATATCCCTATCACACATTCACTAGGTCATATATCCCTATCACACATTCACTAGTTCATATATCCCTATCACACATTCACTAGGTCATATATCCTATCACACATTCACTAGGTCATATATCCCTATCACACATTCACTAGGTCATACATCCCTATCACACATTCACTAGGTCATATACGTATATCCCTATCACACATTCACTAGGTCGTACAGTATATCCCTATCACACATTCACTTGGTCATATATCCCTATAACACATTCACTAGGTCATATATCCCTATCACACATTCACTAGGTCATATATCCCTATCACACATTCACTAGTTCATATATCCCTATCACACATTCACTAGGTCATATATCCTATCACACATTCACTAGGTCATATATCCCTATCACACATTCACTAGGTCATACATCCCTATCACACATTCACTAGGTCATATATGAATATTCCTATCACACATTCACTAAGTCATATATGAATATCCCTATAACACATTCACTAGGTCATGTATGAATATCCCTATAACACATTTACTAGGTCATATATGTATATCCCTATCACACATTCACTAGGTCATATATGTATATCCCTATCACACATTCACTAGGTCATATATCCCTATCACACATTCACTAGGTCATATATCCCTACCACACATTCACTAGGTCATATATTCCTATCACACATTCACTAGGTCATATATCCCTATCACACATTCACTAGGTCATATATCCCTATCACACATTCACTAGGTCATATATCCCTATCACACATTTACTAGGTCATATATCCCTATCACACATTCATTAGGTCATATATCCCTATCACACATTCACTAGGTCATATATCCCTATCACACATTCACTAGGTCATATATCCCTATCACACATTCACTAGGTCATATATCCCTATCACACATTCACTAGGTCATATTTCCCTATCACACATTCACTAAGACATATATCCCTATCACACATTCATTAGGTCATATATCCCTATCACACATTCACTAGGTCATATATCCCTATCACACATTCACTAGGTCATATATCCCTATCACACATTCACTAGGTCATATATCCCTATCACACATTCACTAGGTCATATATCCCTATCACACATTCACTAGGTCATATATGTATATACCTAACACACATTCACTAGGTCATATATCCCCATCACACATTCACTAGATCATATATGTATATCCCTATCACACATTCACTAGAACATATATGTATATCCCTATCACACATTCACTAGGTCATATATGTATATCCCTATCACACATTCACTAGGTCATATATCCCTATCACATATTCACTAGGTCATATATCCTGATCACACATTCACTAGGTCATATATCCCTATCACACATTCACTAGGTCATATATGTATATCCCCATCACACATTCACTAGGTCATATATGTATATCCCTAACACACATTCACTAGGTCATATATGTATATCCCTATCACACATTCACTAGGTCATATATCCCTATCACACATTCACTAGGTCATATATCCTTATCACACATTCACTAGGTCATATATCCCTATCACACATTCACTAGGTCATATATGTATATACCTATCACACATTCACTAGGTCATATATGTATATCCCTATCACACATTCACTAGGTCATATATCCCTATCACACATTCACTAGGTCATATATCCTTATCACACATTCACTAGGTCATATATCCCTATCACACATTCACTAGGTCATATATGTATATCCCCATCACACATTCACTAGGTCATATATGTATATCCCTATCACACATTCACTAGGTCATATATGTATATCCCTATCACACATTCACTAGGTCATATATGTATATCCCTATCACACATTCACTAGGTCATATATCCCTATCACACATTCACTAGGTCATATATCCTTATCACACATTCACTAGGTCATATATCCCTATCACACATTCACTGGGTCATATATGTATATACCTATCACACATTCACTAGGTCATATATCCCTTTCACACATTCACTAGAACATATATGTATATCCCTATCACACATTCACTAGGTCATATATGTATATCCCTATCACACATTCACTAGGTCATATATCCCTATCACACATTCACTAGGTCATATATCCCTATCACACATTCACTAGGTCATATATCCTTATCACACATTCACAAGGTCATATATCCCTATCACACATTCACTAGGTCATATATGTATATCCCCATCACACATTCACTAGGTCATATATGTATATCCCTATCACACATTCACTAGGTCATATATCCCTATCACACATTCACTAGGTCATATATCCCTATCACACATTCACTAGGTCATATATCCTTATCACACATTCACTAGGTCATATATCCCTAGCACACATTCACTAGGTCATATATGTATATCCCTATCACACATTCACTAGGTCATATATGTATATCCCTATCACACATTCACTAGGTCATATATCCCTATCACACATTCACTAGGTCATATATCCCTATCACACATTCACTAGGTCATATATCCCTATCACACATTCACTAGGTCATATATCCCTATCACACATTCACTAGGTCATATATCCCTGTCACACATTCACTTGGTTGTATATCCCTATCACACATTCACTTGGTCATATATCCCTATCACACATTCACTAGGTCATATATGTATATCCCTATCACACATTCACTTGGTCATATATCCCTATCACACATTCACTAGGTCATATATGTATATCCCTATCACACATTCACTATGCCATATATCCCTATCACACATTCACTTGGTTGTATATCCCTATCCCACATTCACTTGGTCATATATCCCTATCACACATTCACTAGGTCATATATGAATATTCCTATCACACATTCACTAGGTCATATATGAATATCCCTATAACACATTCACTAGGTCATGTATGAATATCCCTATAACACATTTACTAGGTCATATATGTATATCCCTATCACACATTCACTAGGTCATATATGTATATCCCTATCACACATTCACTAGGTCATATATCCCTATCACACATTCACTAGGTCATATATCCCTACCACACATTCACTAGGTCATATATTCCTATCACACATTCACTAGGTCATATATCCCTATCACACATTCACTAGGTCATATATCCCTATCACACATTCACTAGGTCATATATCCCTATCACACATTTACTAGGTCATATATCCCTATCACACATTCATTAGGTCATATATCCCTATCACACATTCACTAGGTCATATATCCCTATCACACATTCACTAGGTCATATATCCCTATCACACATTCACTAGGTCATATATCCCTATCACACATTCACTAGGTCATATATCCCTATCACACATTCACTAGGTCATATATCCCTATCACACATTCATTAGGTCATATACGTATATCCCTATCACACATTCACTAGGTCATATAAACCTATCACAGATTCACTAGGTCATATACGTATATCCCTATCACAGATTCACTAGGTCATATATCTCTATCACACATTTCCTAGGTCATATAAATAAATCACATACCACAAACTCAAACTTGTATTTTTTCTTTGGTGTCAATTACCATGCCCTTTAGCGGAGTGGTTTGGAGGACAGGAGTCCGCCCCTAACTCAAACAGATCTGGCTAAATTCTCGGTATGAACTGGTGGATGTTTAGGCTACAAATTAAGACAAGAATCTCTGTTGCATGTTTGTTGAATGGTTGTTGCATGTCATTTACAGGACCCCGCAATCAGCCCCAGTATTTATTGACTGATTTTCTCTACTGTTTCACATTCAGTAATTGCCGGCGACTGTGGCCTGGGGGTTAGTGAATGCAGTTTCACAATCCCCGACATAGGCCTACCGGGTTGGAAATCAGCCGTGGGGCGTTTGGCAGCAGACCGCGCCGAAGGTGGAGTAGGCGGCTGACTTATCGTACATAATCAATGACAAATTTCATTCATTCATTCATTCATTCATTCATTCATTCAGTAGCATGTCCTTAGCAGAATCTCGCTTCCCATAACAACTGGAGATCATCCGTCACATCCTGCACCCATCTTTTCTTTGGCCTCCTTCTTCCTCTCTTCCCAGGCATATACCCCTTCATTATTGTTCTCTCCAAACTTTCGTGACGTTTCAAGTGACCAAAGTATGTAAATTTTCTTTATTTTGTCGTCTTTGGTAGCCAACCTTCTTCAATGTTCACCTCTTGTCGTATGGATGCATTTGTTCTTTTCTGTATCCAAGATATTCTTAGGATCCGTCTATAACATTTATGCGCTGTTCAGCTTGTTTAGTAAGTGTCCAGATCTCATAGGCGTATGTTGCAAAGGGAAAGATGCATGGTAAATTACTGGACGTAAACATTTTACTAAAAAATAGTAAAATGGACCATGTATGTACCAGCAATAAGAACTGCGAAACTCTTTGTTGAAAGGAAACTAAGTATAGCTCCACAGACAGAGATGGGAGCGATGGTGGAGAGGAGTAACTGTCAACATTTCTCTTATCCTAGTAAGATCCTTTAATTTAATATATTTGTCCTAAGTTAACGTCCCTCGCTCAAGTCACGGTTTTATGTTCAGCCGTCATTTGCTACTGAACCACGACCACTGATCTAACACTTTAACTTTAAACATTAACAAGGCAAGAACCTTTCTAATATTCTATTTCTTCAGTTTGAGTTTTGAGGGAGCGTAAAAAAAGTATTTATTTAATTATTATTTATTATTTTAAAATACTTGTACTTGTACTACTAGTTGTACTATTAGTATTAAATAGTATTTAATATTTATTTGGGCCGGTCTCCCTGGCCTATGAGTTTAACGACTTTCTCCGTAATCCCGTATACTCTCGTGAGTAACGTGACGTTGCCGAGAATGATCAGAATCGGTGGCGGTTCTCGCCGCGTCGGTAACTTACGGGGTATGTGAGCCGGTCGCTCAGAAAGCAATAATGGCAAACTACTGAGCATAATCTTGCCAAGAAATAAACAATTAGCTGAAAGATGCTGATGTTGACAGCGATGTCATGTAAAGGATGCCAACATAAAAAATGTATTTGGAGGTTTGTTTACTGAACAATTTGTAATTATTAGTATTTTTTTTTTTTTATTCGCATATCCTTTACAGGACATCGCTGTCAACAGCAGCATCTTTCAGCTGTCTGTTGATTTCTTGGCAAGATTACGCTCAGTAGTTTGCCATTACTTTCTGAGCGGCTGGCTCAGTTATCCCGCACCGCAAGTCACCAGAGGAGGTAGAACTGCTCCCAGTTCTCGCCCGCTACGAGACTCTGCGTGATAAACTGGATTACGGAGAAAGTGGTGTAACCCCTCGGCCAGAGAGACAGGCAATTATTAGTATTACAATACGTGAATAGGTAGATGTGTTTTTGAACTGTTTGTTTTACTGACTTTAAAAACACATTTTGCTGTCTATCAAATATTGTGAATTGTTATACTGATTGTTGTTGACAGTGAGTTAAGTTATTAATTTTGTATATTTATAATATTTAATTAATTACATAGATTTAACCTACATACAAGATAGTTGACAGATGATTATCATCATTATCTTCACTGCACACGAACCATTCAGTTTCAGCTCGGATTCCAACCTGCGTATCTTTCACAGGCGTAGCGGCTGACATTAAAAGTTAGTTCCATGTCCTTTACAGGATGTTGCAGTCAACCTCAGCATATTTTTACTGTTTGTGATTGCTTGGCAAGTTTACATTCAGTAGTTTGCTGTTGCTTTCTAAACAACCGGCACTAAGACCATTTTATAAAAACCAACGCAAGATGGTCTGCTGCCAATTCGCCTGCAGCTGTGTTTCAAACGCAGGATTATGAAATGCGCCTGTAACCCCTTTGTCACAGAGCCGGCTGACAATACCAGTTCTATAATGGCTGACTATTCTTCTTTGATCCCTTGCATAGTTATGTTGTCGGTCTTCATCTTTTCACCTCATGTTCTTTCTGTCTGGACAAGATTGCAGATTCACACTTGATTGGGAGGCTACAAGCCTTCTCCCAGTGCAAGGAAATGCACTCAAAAAATTAAATGTCATGGCAGGACAGACCAGGTCCTAAGCCTTGGTTGGCAATTGGTTTAGGACCGAAGCTGTTACATGTGGACAGGTAGAGCATTGCTTTGCTGATCCGGCAGTTTCTGCATGGCTGTTATAGGTAGAATTAGGAATGAATAAATTAGAAGACAGCTAGGGTCTGAAACATGTCATGCACTTCATTAAAAAACAACAAATTGAATATTTTGGCCACCTCACAAGAAAGCCCTGGTTCCACTAAGAGCCACATTTAAGAAATATAATGGATATGGAGCAAGGGGAAGACCATGTAAAAGATGGAGTGGTAATATCAAGAACAACCTTAGAGAAATGAATACCAGTTTACAAAGAGCATTAGAAAGAGCGCATAAAAGATCTGTTCATCTCCCTCCTAACATCACTAAGATAAATGGAGGAAGAGAAGAATAGAAGAAGAAGATAGCAACTTCTCACACCAGTTCTACGTTGATTGATCTGATATCTGCAGGCCTTGTGTAAATGTTCATGTCTAGCAAGGCTCCACCTCACTCCCATCTCATCCACTGTGGATATGGAATTGGATTCACATGTTTTTTAACATCATCATTATAATAACTATACTGAGACATCATTGTATTATTCAGACATTTTTTCAGTAAGAATGTGGGAAAAATGGAATGAGGTGAATGTATCCACCATGAATTCCTCTGAGCTGTAAGCAGTCCCTGTCGTCAATTTTTGTTCCTCTTTTCTTTTCTGATGACTTTATCTCTTTCTGGGTTGTCTGCACATATTTTATATTCAGTTGTCTAAATGTATTGTAGATTCAGATGTCTAAACATGTTTTATGTTCACTTGTCTACACATATTTTATTTTGTCTAAATATATTTTATGTTCACATGTCTAAACAAATTTAACGTCAGATGTCTAAACATATTTTGTGCTCATTTGACTCCATATCGGTTACATCATGCTTGTTTCAAAAGCTACATTGACCACGTGGCTAAGTGTTGTATTTCTTTCATCAAACTTGTACACTTTCAGATGTTGAAGATGACAAGTGATGCGGAGAAATTGTTTGTTGCTCATAAGCTGGAGTTGCTAGGACAGCAGAGACAACTCACTTGTCAAGTACTGAATCACTGTGTTGACAAGGTACACACACAACTAGGTGAACATGCACAAGCATGTACACACACACACAACATTAATTCCATTAGCCTGCCATGTAACGTATTATATGTCATTGCAAGCAGAGACAGCTCGTGTTCCAAGTATTCAATCACTGTGTTGCCATGTACACATGCACACATATGTTTGGACACACACATATATACTAAATGTAATAAATTGACATAAATGCACTCGGAACACTCTCACACATTCTTCATCTATCTTTTTCTAAGGCAACCGAAGTGCTCCCATGTTTATTATTCCAATATCAGTTTGATTAAAACTCTACCTGACTTTTCCTCTATACTCAAAGTATTATGCACACCCTCTACTTACTCCCTTCTGAGCCAGTCTTTCCACACATGGATACTCCGTATGTTCAGCTGCACTCCCCATCTGATCCCAGAAAACCTTCACACCACCTTATATATCATGTGTTTGTAAAGTCTCGCTACACTGTGTATGTAGAACAAATTTGAAAAATTAATTTCATAATGTCATTAAAAAAAAGTGCTAAAAAATTCAGTAAATTAGTTACAATAGTCACTGTGGTCTAATGCTGTTGTGGGGAAGCTGGAAAGTACCAATGAAGTATTCATTATAACCGGTGTTGTAAATGTCCACCACGGGCTTCAAGACATGACTGTACACGTCTCTTCATATTGTCAAATACCTTCTGCAGCGTGTCTGTTCAACCAAAGAAAATTATTTCTTCCGTTGATAACACCATTCTATTTGGAGTGCAAAGAATTACTCCAGCAGATGACAGCCATTCACTACATATTGCTTCACCATGGACCATGGAGCACATTTTCTATGACATCATTTTCTTCATTTTTCAAATTTGTTCTACATACAAAGTGTAGTGAGATTTTACAAACACCCAGTATATATACACACAAACATATTTTTGGACGTTCCCAATGAACATGGTGGACAGGCAGGCAGGCCAGTAGGACCATGGAGAATTGACTGTCTCTGGGCTGCCTTATGTAATAAAGCATGTGCGGGCTGCTTGTGTTTGTCAGACAGCTGTCTAAGGCTGTCGTCTTTGACAATGAAATCCATATTTACATGAAGGGCGGCCTGTTGTCGGTGCTCTGGCAATTTGGCTTATCAAAACTTTCTTCACGAGTTCACACAGAACTATGATTTTCTTGGTTTGTTTTTTTTGCTGGCACAGGAATGGAGCAATTATAGGGTGACATATTGCTGTGAAGTTGCAACCGTACAAATACTACTACTACACATATATCATTTTATCACAAATTCCACGAGTTAGTGACGTAAAACACTTCCTCATTTTCAGGTGGCCGGTCTGGAGTGGACATTGGTCATCACAACTCGCTAGTCCTCTCTGTCATTTGATAGTTTGATGATGTTGGTGTCTGGAACATGAATACTGTTCCGTGTGTGACACACCTTCATGTAGCGTCCTGCATTCTAAACTGGTCCTTTTAAACTGTTCTGACACACCTTCATGTAGCGTCCTGCATTCTAAACTGTTCCATGTATGACACACCTTCATGTAGCCTCCTGCATTCTAAACTGTTCCATGTATGACACACCTTCATGTAGCCTCCTGCGTTCTAAACTGTTCCATGTATGACACACCTTCATGTAGCGTCCTGCGTTCTAAACTGTTCCATGTATGACACACCTTCATGTAGCCTCCTGCGTTCTAAACTGTTCCATGTATGACACACCTTCATGTAGCCTCCTGCATTATAAACTGTTCCATGTATGACACACCTTCATGTAGCATCCTGCATTCTAAACTGTTCCATGTATGACACACCTTCATGTAGCCTCCTGTATTCTAAACTGTTCCATGTATGACACACCTTCATGTAGCGTCCTGCGTTCTAGACTGTTCCATGTATGACACACCTTCATGTAGCGTCCTGCGTTCTAAACTGTTCCATGTATGACACACCTTCATGTAGCCTCCTGCATTCTAAACTGTTCCATGTATGACACACCTTTATGTAGCCTCCTGCATTCTAAACTGTTCATGTATGACACACCTTCATGTAGCCTCCTGCATTCTAAACTGTTCCATGTATGACACACCTTCATGTAGCCGCCTGCGTTCTAAACTGTTCCATGTATGACACACCTTTATGTAGCCTCCTGCATTCTAAACTGTTCATGTATGACACACCTTCATGTAGCCTCCTGCATTCTAAACTGTTCCATGTATGACACACCTTTATGTAGCCTCCTGCATTCTAAACTGTTCATGTATGACACACCTTCATGTAGCCTCCTGCATTCTAAACTGTTCCATGTATGACACACCTTCATGTAGCCGCCTGCGTTCTAAACTGTTCCATGTATGACACACCTTCATGTAGCCTCCTGCATTCTAAACTGTTCCATGTATGACACACCTTCATGTAGCGTCCTGTGTTCTAAACTGTTCCGTGTATGACACACCTTCATGTAGCCTCCTGCATTCTAAACTGTTCCATGTATGACACACCTTCATGTAGCATCCTGCATTCTAAACTGTTCCGTGTATGACACACCTTCATGTAGCCTCCTGCATTCTAAACTGTTCCATGTATGACACACCTTCATGTAGCCTCCTGCATTCTAAACTGTTCCATGTATGACACACCTTCATGTAGCCTCCTGCATTCTAAACTGTTCCGTGTATGACACACCTTCATGTAGCGTCCTGCATTCTAAACTGTTCCATGTATGACACACCTTCATGTAGCCTCCTGCATTCTAAACTGTTCCATGTATGACACACCTTCATGTAGCCTCCTGCATTCTAAACTGTTCCATGTATGACACACCTTCATGTAGCCTCCTGCATTCTAAACTGTTCCATGTATGACACACCTTCATGTAGCCTCCTGCATTCTAAACTGTTCCATCTATGACACACCTTCATGTAGCGTCCTGCATTCTAAACTGTTCCATCTATGACACACCTTCATGTACCCTCCTGAATTCTAAACTGTTCCATGTATGACACACCTTCATGTAGCGTCCTGCATTCTAAACTGTTCCATGTATGACACACCTTCATGTAGCATCCTGCGTTCTAAACTGTTCCATGTATGACACACCTTTATGTAGCCTCCTGCATTCTAAACTGTTCATGTATGACACACCTTCATGTAGCCTCCTGCATTCTAAACTGTTCCATGTATGACACACCTTCATGTAGCCGCCTGCGTTCTAAACTGTTCCATGTATGACACACCTTCATGTAGCCTCCTGCATTCTAAACTGTTCCATGTATGACACACCTTCATGTAGCCTCCTGCATTCTAAACTGTTCCATGTATGACACACCATCATGTAGCCTCCTGCGTTCTAAACAGTTCCATGTATGACACACCATCATGTAGCCTCCTGCGTTCTAAACTGTTCCATGTATGACACACCTTCATGTAGCCTCCTGCATTCTAAACTGTTCCATGTATGACACACCATCATGTAGCCTCCTGTATTCTAAACTGTTCCATGTATGACACACCTTCATGTAGCGTCCTGCGTTCTAAACTGTTCCATGTATGACACACCTTCATGTAGCGTCCTGCGTTCTAAACTGTTCCATGTATGACACACCTTCATGTAGCCTCCTGCATTCTAAACTGTTCCATGTATGACACACCTTCATGTAGCCTCCTGCATTCTAAACTGTTCCATGTATGACACACCTTCATGTAGCCTCCTGCATTCTAAACTGTTCCATGTATGACACACCTTCATGTAGCGTCCTGTGTTCTAAACTGTTCCGTGTATGACACACCTTCATGTAGCCTCCTGCATTCTAAACTGTTCCATGTATGACACACCTTCATGTAGCATCCTGCATTCTAAACTGTTCCGTGTATGACACACCTTCATGTAGCCTCCTGCATTCTAAACTGTTCCATGTATGACACACCTTCATGTAGCCTCCTGCTTTCTAAACTGTTCCATGTATGACACACCTTCATGTAGCCTCCTGCATTCTAAACTGTTCCATGTATGACACACCTTCATGTAGCCTCCTGCATTCTAAACTGTTCCATGTATGACACACCTTCATGTAGCCTCCTGCTTTCTAAACTGTTCCATGTATGACACACCTTCATGTAGCCTCCTGCTTTCTAAACTGTTCCATGTATGACACACCTTCATGTAGCCTCCTGCATTCTAAACTGTTCCATGTATGACACACCTTCATGTAGCGTCCTGCATTCTAAACTGTTCCATGTATGACACACCTTCATGTAGCCTCCTGCATTCTAAACTGTTCCATGTATGACACACCTTCATGTAGCCTCCTGCATTCTAAACTGTTCCATGTATGACACACCTTCATGTAGCCTCCTGCATTCTAAACTGTTCCATGTATGACACACCTTCATGTAGCGTCCTGCATTCTAAACTGTTCCATGTATGACACACCTTCATGTAGCCTCCTGCATTCTAAACTGTTCCATGTATGACACACCTTCATGTAGCCTCCTGCATTCTAAACTGTTCCATCTATGACACACCTTCATGTAGCGTCCTGCATTCTAAACTGTTCCATCTATGACACACCTTCATGTACCCTCCTGAATTCTAAACTGTTCCATGTATGACACACCTTCATGTAGCGTCCTGAATTCTAAACTGTTCCATGTATGACACACCTTCATGTAGCGTCCTGCATTCTAAACTGTTCCATGTATGACACACCTTCATGTAGCGTCCTGCATTCTAAACTGTTCCATGTATGACACACCTTCATGTAGCCTCCTACATTCTAAACTGTTCCATTTATGACACACCTTCATGTAGCCTCCTGCATTCTAAACTGTTCCATCTATGACACACCTTCATGTAGCGTCCTGCATTCTAAACTGTTCCATGTATGACACACCTTCATGTAGCCTCCTGCGTTCTAAACTGTTCCATGTATGACACACCTTCATGTAGCCTCCTGCATTCTAAACTGTTCCATGTTTGACACACCTTCATGTAGCCTCCTGCGTTCTAAATTGTTCCATGTATGACACACCTTCATGTAGCCTCCTGCGTTCTAAATTGTTCCATGTATGACACACCTTCATGTAGCCTCCTGCATTCTAAACTGTTCCATGTATGACACACCTTCATGTAGCGTCCTGCGTTCTAAACTGTTCCATGTATGACACACCTTCATGTAGCCTCCTGCATTCTAAACTGTTCCATGTATGACACACCTTCATGTAGCCTCCTGTATTCTAAACTGTTCCATGTATGACACACCTTCATGTAGCCTCCTGCGTTCTAAACAGTTCCATGTGTGACACACCTTCATGTAGCCTCCTGCATTCTAAACTGTTCCATGTATGACACACCGTCATGTAGCCTCCTGTATTCTAAACTGTTCCATGTATGACACACCTTCATGTAGCGTCCTGCGTTCTAAACTGTTCCATGTATGACACACCTTCATGTAGCCTCCTGCATTCTAAACTGTTCCATGTATGACACACCTTCATGTAGCGTCCTGCGTTCTAAACTGTTCCATGTATGACACACCTTCATGTAGCCTCCTGCATTCTAAACTGTTCCATGTATGACACACCTTCATGTAGCCTCCTGTATTCTAAACTGTTCCATGTATGACACACCTTCATGTAGCGTCCTGCGTTCTAAACTGTTCCATGTATGACACACCGTCATGTAGCCTCCTGTATTCTAAACTGTTCCATGTATGACACACCTTCATGTAGCGTCCTGCGTTCTAAACTGTTCCATGTATGACACACCTTCATGTAGCCTCCTGCATTCTAAACTGTTCCATGTATGACACACCTTCATGTAGCCTCCTGTATTCTAAACTGTTCCATGTATGACACACCTTCATGTAGCCTCCTGTATTCTAAACTGTTCCGTGTATGACACACCGTCATGTAGCCTCCTGTATTCTAAACTGTTCCATGTATGACACACCTTCATGTAGCGTCCTGCGTTCTAAACTGTTCCATGTATGACACACCTTCATGTAGCGTCCTGCGTTCTAAACTGTTCCATGTATGACACACCTTCATGTAGCCTCCTGTATTCTAAACTGTTCCATGTATGACACACCTTCATGTAGCCTCCTGCATTCTAAACTGTTCCATGTATGACACCCTTCATGTAGCGTCCTTGTTCTAAACTGTTCCATGTATGACACACTTTCATGTAGCCTCCTGCATTCTAAACTGTTCCATGTATGACACACCTTCATGTAGCCTCCTGTATTCTAAACTGTTCCATGTATGACACACCTTCATGTAGCCTCCTGTATTCTAAACTGTTCCGTGTATGACACACCTTCATGTAGCATCCTGCGTTCTAAACTGTTCCATGTATGACACACCTTCATGTAGCCTCCTGCGTTCTAAACTGTTCCATGTATGACACACCTTCATTTAGCCTCCTGCGTTCTAAACTGTTCCATATATGACACACCTTCATGTAGCCTCCTGCGTTCTAAACTGTTCCATGTATGACACACCTTCATGTAGCCTCCTGCGTTCTAAACTGTTCCATATATGACACACCTTCATGTAGCGTCCTGCATTCTAAACTGTTCCATGTATGACACACCTTCATGTAGCCTCCTGCATTCTAAACTGTTCCATATATGACACACCTTCATGTAGCCTCCTGCATTCTAAACTGTTCCATGTATGACACACCTTCATGTAGCGTCCTGCGTTCTAAACTGTTCTGTGTATGACACACCTTCATGTAGCCTCCTGCATTCTAAACTGTTCCCAAGCCGCATGCCAACAGAAATTTAACTACATCTTGCTGAAAGATCAACAGCCATGCTCTTCCATTTTTCATGGTTGTGGCTACAGTTCTTCATTAAGAGTTTCTGAGTTTTAGTGTACTGTTAATAAGTGTTAGGTTAATAAGTCAGTCACAAATGGCTGTAGAAAAATAACTAAAATAGATAACGTGAAACCAGTTTATTTTTATAAATACATTGTCCCTTTATTTCTCAACATAATTTCCACCAACATTGATGCACTTATTCCATCGTTTTATCAGTCCTCCCAAACCCGCTGCATAGAACTGTGTGCTCTGTTATGTAAACCACGTTTTTACTTCACATTCAACTTCGGCGTCATTCACGAAATGTCTCCCATCAAGGTGGGTTGTCAGTTTTTATGCTGACAAATGTTTGTCTCGTAAAGCGGTGCATAGCTGGGTAGAAGACGTTACGAGTACGAGTCAATAAGTAAGTCTCACAGTTCTGTGGGATGGCGGGTAAATGAGAACAAAGCACGCAGTTCTATGCAGCGGGTTTGTGAGGACTGATAAAACGATGGGATAAGTGCATCAATGTTGGTGGAAATTATGTTGAGAAATAAAGGGACAATGTATGTATAAAAATAAACTGGTTTCAAGTTGTTATCATATTTAGTTATTTTTCTACAGCCATTTGTGACTTATTTATTAACTTACCCTCATACTAGCATGACTGTTCCATACATTAGTTTCTTGTGAAGCTGCTCTAGTTGTATTGAATCAATCGACAAGGTGATGACATGTATATGAGCAATTGTTTCAGCTATGTTATCTCTCACTCATATGACCAGTATTATATGTAAACAGGTTTGTGCGTCATCTTGCCAGGTAATCAATGAAGGCAAAGCATGGGGAGAGACTCAAGCTGACAATAAGATGAGCTTTTCAGAAATGTGTCAAATTGTGGACAATGCAACAGAGTTTCTCTGTTTGATGTGTGAGGAGATGTCAGGTAAGTGAGATGTGTTAGGGGTAACTGACACTGGGGTAAGTGAGCTGTGTCAATTCAGGGGTTGCTGAAAACACTGCATCTGTAAAACGTAAGGGTAATCCCATAGCAAGGGCTTACGGATGCGATTCTTAAGTTCGCTTACCCATGTTTGAAACACAGCTGCAACTGATTTGGCAGTAGACCGTGTTGCGCTGGGTTATAACGTGTTGGTATAGGAGCCGGTCATTCAGAAAACAATGGCAAACTACTGAATGTAAAACTTGCTTAAGACATCAACAACAGCTGTAAAATGCAGGCGTTGGCAGCAATGTCCTGTAAAAAGGATATGCAAAAAAAAAAAAAAACACAAAAAAAATTCCATAGCAGATTACTGCCGTTACAGTTTGAAGAATTAGGTCTTCACATATTCTAGGTAATGTCTTATGAGGTTGGGTGGCCACTTCCCTTCCTCGTTATTGTTACTTCCCAGAACATTGTTTGCTGCCCATTTTGATGATGAACATTTTCTGCTGCCCGGTTTTAAGATGAGTTTTTTTTTTTTTTTTTTTTTTTTTTTTTTTTTATATTTACTCGCTTTGAACTCAAGTGTAGTCCATAAATGTGCTACTACTTCTAGTGCAATGGACTGATGTTTGCCTATGAATTAGCTTTTCCTATTACCAGTGTCCCTCACCATCAGACGAAATTAATCTGACTTCAGAGGTACTTGTAATTTACATCCCCAAGTCAAAGATGAGAAGCCCACATTTTAGTCCAACTGGCCAGTGAAGGGGTCGAACCCACTACCTCGACATCAGCACACCGGATGTTTAAGAATAAGTGCTCTTACTCATTCACCCTAGAGCTGTGTTCATTGGAATAAATCATGCTGCCTCTGCTGGGGATTGAACCCAGACCAATGTCTTGACAGGCCAGCACACTAACCACCATGCCACCATAGCTTGTAGCATCAATATGACAATTTAATGAAAGTAAAACTTGCGTTGGTTTTTTACGAAATGGTATAAGTGCCGGTCATTCAAAAAGCAATGGCAAATTACTGAACGTAAACTTGTCAAGAGATCACAACAGCAAAAAAATGCTAGTGTTGACTGTGACGTCCTGTAAAGGATATGTAACTAACTAACATAGAGGGAGAAGAGATCTGGTGACAAAACACATCCCTGTCGTACTCCTAGCTTTATTTGTTCCTAATTACCCTCTTTATGTCCCATTTTAATTGCTGCTACTTGGTTCCAGTAAATTTTTTTTTAAATTCTGAGATCTTTCCCATCAGTGTTGATATCTTCAAATATTTTAATTAGTTCATCAATATTAACCTTTCAAATGCCTTGGTATAATCTATGAAGCACAAATATATGTTTTTCTGTGTCTCTATTGATCTTTCTTTTAGTGTTTGTAATGAATATATTGTATCATGCAGGTCACCTTAATTCTGAAGTCATTTCTTGGTATCCATTGTAGGCTAGTTCAATCTGGGAGCTTAGGTCAGTTGTAATCTGCCTTGATGCAGATTCCAACCCATGACCGCTGCAAATCCCTTGCAGACTTTCTCCAGCATTAATGTTCACATATGGCAGGTTTTCTGAGGTGTATCTCTAACAGGCAGTTGAGTTGAATCAAATACAGCACTTGGAACATTCCCATATGTTCTCTACCCTGATCTTCAACAGCCAGTGAAGAGTTTCAATACTAATGTTACCAGTAGCAGTCTGATCTAGCCCTGCCTCGGAGTCCTGAGTGTCGGCCAGATCCTCTGGTCACTCCCTGCAACACCTTTCTCTCCAAGCTGTGATGATCTATCTATTCTTCTGCACTATACACATGATCCCAAAGGGCCACAACCACATCTGCCTTCTCATGCACCATTACCCCACCAAGTGGTGCAGTCCCAGCCAATCTGTCCATCTGCTCATTTCCCTCCACACCAGCATGTCCTGGGCAATACATCCATTAGATACTCTTTATTTGTAATTGTTGACAGGGATAAAGCTTGAAATTGATAGAAAAGATGAATTTTCTTGTAATCGTAATTTCTGACATTATTTTACGTCATTTGATAAGGCTGCTTTTTTTTTTCTTCATTTCTTACAGACACTGTCAGGATGGGGAAATTGTCGTTGGTTGCTGTTGGAAGTCGAGATAATCAGGGAAAGGCTGGTGTGGCCTCATCTGGTGATCACATGATATTTAAAAGTGAAGTTTCCCAAACTGAGGACAAAATGGCATGTCAAGGTGAAGGGTTAAAGTTGACTGACAATTTGTCACATTGCAACGAGGAGCCACTAGACTATAGTGAAGAGCTGTTTCAAAATGAAAAGATGCAATGTCTGGATAAAATATCGCTGCAAAGTAAGGTGGATCTGGTGGACAATAAAGTGTTATTATTTCATGATGAAGGAAATCCTGTTTATGATAAAGTGTTATTTAAAAATGATGAGAAACTAACTTGTGACAAAATGTCACGTCTAAGCGAAGACTGTAAACAGGCTTTAGAGGAAACAATTTGTGACAACAAATTACATTCTTTTGTCTGTGGGTGTAATCTACAAAATATGCTACATAATAATCAACAGATTTACATTAACGACACATCATTTAACAAGAGTAATGTCCCTTGTGCTGTATTAACTGGTGCTGGTAAACTGATGTCTAAATGTGTGCGAGTAAAAAAGAGGAAAACCTTCAAGTGCGACGTTTGTGGTGAGGAATTTGCAGATAAGGATCACTTAATGACACACAGAAGTAGTCACCATGCATGTGAGAAGCTGAATAGGTGTGATATTTGTAATAAGTCATTTATTCACCCTAGGCATCTGAAGAAACATAGGAAAAGACACTTGGAGGATAAAACCTACAAACGTAATGTGTTTACTCAGGCTGATCATTTGCAGCAGAACAAGCAAAGACCCAGTGAAGACAAACCTTACAAATGTGATATCTGTGGTGTCAAATTTAGTAAGACTTCCAGGCTGAAGATTCATCTGACAATTCATTCGGAAGAGAAGCCATACACATGTGATGTTTGTGGTGTAGGTTTTCGTTACAATTCCAACCTTGGAGTGCACAAAAGAATACATACAGGAGAAAAGCCATACAAGTGTGATGTTTGTCAGGTTGGATTTCCGCGGTGGGATACACTGAAGGCACATACAATCACACATACGGGAAACAAGCCTTATAAGTGTGATATTTGTGATTATGGAACTGATCGCAAAAGTAGTTTAGATAATCATAAGAGGATTCATTCCGGAGAACGGCCATTTAAATGTGATTGTGGTGCACAGTTCACCCAGTTGTCCCACTTAAATCGACACAAACGGGTGCACACTGGGGAGAAGCCTTACAAGTGTGATGTTTGTGGCATGGCGTTTGGCTACAACAGTGATGTGAGAGTGCATAAGATAGTACATACAGGTGATACACCGTACAGGTGTGATGTTTGTGATGTTGAGTTTACGCAGATTTGTGCTTTACAAAAACATAAAACAGAACACGTGGAACAGTCACATAAACATGAAATTTATAATTTCAGGTTTCCTGAGCTGACCAATTTTCAGAATAACGGAAGGAAACATGTCAGATCGAAGCCATTTGTTTGTGATGTTTGTGGTTTAAGTTTCACAAAAATCTCTGTTCTTCACATACATAAGAAAAAACACATTGAAGAGAAGCCTTTCAAGTGTGATGTTTGTGGTGTAGCATACAGCCAAATAGCAGGATTGCAGATACATGAGAGAAAGCACACCGGAGAAAAACCATTTTTATGCGATGTTTGTGGTGCTAGTTTTACGCAGAAGTGCATCTTGAAAACACACCGCAGAAAGCATACGGGAGAGAAACCATATGTCTGCAATGTTTGTAGTGTCAGTTTCGCATGTGGAAGTAACTTAAGAAGACACCAGAAAAAGCACTCAAAGCCAGATTATGCAGATGTTGAACCTGTTGTGGAAAATTGGGATCTGGAGAAATCACATTTAGTGCTAGGTGTGTGATTCTGGTTTAGTTGGGTAGGAGTTGTGTGGCTTAGAGGGTGGAATGACTGGGAGAGTGTCTCAGAGACTGGTTTAGTGATAAGCTGAGAGAGTGGTTTACAGAGTGGCTGAGAGGGTGGTTAACAGAGTGGCTAAGAGAGTGGTTAACAGAGTAGCTGAGAGAGTGGTTTACAGAGTGGCTGAGAGAGTGGTTAACAGAATGGCTGAGAGAGTGATTTACAGAGTGGCTAAGAGGGTGGTTAACAGAGTAGCTGAGAGAGTGGTTTACAGAGTGGCTGAGAGAGTGGTTAACAGAATGGCTGAGAGAGTGATTTTCAGAGTGGCTAAGAGGGTGGTTAACAGAGTAGCTGAGAGAGTGGTTAACAGAATGGCTGAGAGAGTGATTTACAGAGTGGCTAAGAGGGTGGTTAACAGAGTAGCTGAGAGAGTGGTTAACAGAATGGCTGAGAGAGTGGTTAACAGAGTGACAGAGAGTAGTTTACAGAGTGACTGAGAGAGTGGTTTACAGAGTGGCTGAGAGAGTGTTTAATAGGGAAGCTGAGAGAGTGGTTAACAGGGTGGCTGAGAGAGCGGTTAACAGAGAGGCTGAGAGAGAGGTTAACAGATAAGCTGAGAGAGTGGTTAACAGAGTGGCTGAGAGAGCGGTTAACAGAGTGGCTGAGAGAGTGATTAACAGAAGCTGAGAGAGTAGTTTAACGAGTCTGCACCTCTAAAATCTTTACATCATGTAAAGATGATCTAAATTTCTTATTAATACAGATATGATCAGGTTGATGTTCTGTCTCTTGATATGATGAAATCCATCTTACTTTAGTCTTTCGTGTGGAGAAATACTTCCACCTCATTGATCAAAACTAGTGCCACACTTAGAATGTGTAAGTCTAACATTACGTCATTACCGGTGTATAGATCATTGACCCTGTGAACAACCACCGGACGCTGATGCATATGCTGGGGGGAGGATCTGAGCACCTATGGACATGTCCGGAGTGCAATGAAGATACCCCAACTGATAACTGAAACAGTTACTTAAAAACTAGGAACATTCACTAACTTGTACCCGCACAATACAGAAGGACTAAATTATACGAAACAATCACTAATGTCTGGAGTCTTGGGGGGCAAACTTGACAGGTTCCAGCTAACCGTTATTTGAAGAAAAGTCATTGGTGCTGGGCAGGACACACACTGGGAAAACTTGCTACCTGTATAGCTAGTATATGTACAGTGGAACCCACAGGCCAAATGAAATAGAAGAAGACATGAAAACACACGGAGAAACGAGTTAGAGAGAGATTAATAATATGGGGAGAGATGGAGGGAGCTGCTTGAGATAGCAAATAAGAGGACGGCGTGGCTTGAGTTGATTGAGGATCTATGTAACATTGCGGAATGAAGAGCTAAAGAAGCAGGACATTGGTGTGTAAAGAAGCTGGTCAGCCCAGCTTATTATACGTGTGCTGACGTGGTAACTGTGACGTAACTTGTGAATACATCACACCTCCACAGTATTAGATGCCGTGGGACCATCACCTTTGACCTGTAATTTTGGTTGGCAAATTGTTTGATTCCTCTAGAAAACTTGAGTTTCAAGTCCGATGCAGTAACGTTCAGGTCGTTGACCCGGAAAGCGTGAATTTATCGGAGTACGGTTGGTGCAGAAACCTGATATCAGAAAAGGTCTTGTTCATCACGCTGAATTCTAAACTGCGAGAGGGAGAAAAGAGCTATGCAACATAGTGCCTTCCCCCCCCCCCCCCCCAAATCTAGATGGTACTTCGGCACTGGATCGGGAGTTAGGTCTCTACACCAGCATCACCCCGATAGATGTGAGTCGCTATTGGGACTCAGGCGACCTAACGTCAACACATCGGACTTAAGAATTAGAACTCAGTCTTCCAGAAAATTGCAAACGAACATCATCACTATGTAATACATCGCTGGGTTGAAGGCAAAGGGTTCTATTCCATGCTGTTTGGTCACGTGTCTGCAGAGCTGCTGCCAAAAGTGACGTACAGGGCATGACTCCGTAGCTCCAGAGGGTGTCTCTGTTAACATCGCACCCATTAACCGATTGATGGAGTCCTGATATAGACTTACCTCGGTAGCACGAGACAGGCAGCTTGGTCACTTGGCCAGGGAGGCACTCCTGTCATTCAGGGTTTGATGGCACCGGCAAGAACACAGACCTTACACCCTGGTGGTCGTGTTGAGATGGCCACCTATGATCACCCACGCATATTGGTAAGTGCATGATGATGAGGATTTCTTTAACTTGTACTGTGCCAACCAACTCACCATGCGTTGTTTGTTCCACCCCACTCAACAGTCAGTAACATGCTGTCTCCACAATGAAGGTTAGCGACACTGGATCTCCTAAACTCCTCGTCTGTCATGTAGGTTATAACTCTGACAGACTGCTGTTCATCCATCTCTTGGTGTTATCTTCCCACTTGTATCGCTGGCTGCCTATTGCTAGCCATATATATATATAATACACAAACACAAGAGTGCTATGTCTTTTAATTTTGCCAAAAATATTGCACTTGTCTCTTTTTATTTCTGTCATCAGGTCTTTTCTTTCCCAGCCTCTCTAGAACCATGTACTTGTTTGTGCTTAGGTGAAATACAACCTAAACTAATTCATAAGTCTGTCTCGAGGCAGCTTTCTGTCATGGCTCTGTGATGTGACAGCGCCATTACATTTTGTAGGCTGAGAGCAAGGGGCAAAGACGAGCCGAGTTATCGAACCCGCATCTGACCACGCTTATGACATTACCATAGTAGTTCTGTATCAACTTCGCTAGCGGATATACGCTTTTCTATTGTAAATCCACATCTCTGTGGCTTCAATTCAAATTTGCTCGTTCATTTATTGTCCCAATTCATGCACTCTCTCGTAGCGTTGAGTATATGAACTATATTATTATATGTACAACAGCGAGTATGTGACGCAGAAACCTGATCATTGAACTAGCAGTTGCAAAACCGAATCCATACACGGTGTTACTTGCTTAGTCCTGTTTGTCCCAAGCATGCATACCTTTAACTCTGCTCGCAGAATTGTTACAGACTTAAAACTGGTACTAGGAAATGTCTTGGGAAAGTAGTGCGGCGTCGTGATACAGACCACATCACCCACCGCGTGCTGATTGGTCTATGTAAGTATGGGTCTAACACCACATTCCCAAAGCGCCTTAACAGATTCAGAGCCAAAGAAAAAGTAGGTTTGGACCAAAGAAAAAGTAGGTTTGGACCAAAGAAAAAGTGGGTTTGGACCAAAGAAAAAGTAGGTTTGGACCAAAGAAAAAGTGGGTTTGGACCAAAGAAAAAGTGGGTTTGGACCAAAGAAAAAGTGGGTTTGGACCAAAGAAAAAGTAGGTTTGGACCAAAGAAAAAGTAGGTTTGGACCAAAGAAAAAGTAGGTTTGGACCAAAGAAAAAGTGGGTTTGGACCAAAGAAAAAGTGGGTTTGGACCAAAGAAAAAGTGGGTTTGGACCAAAGAAAATGTAGTTTTGGACCAAAGAAAATGTAGTTTTGGACCAAAGAAACGGATGGTTGGAAATGGGGAGTAGGGGTGTGTCACAGTTATGACTTAAATGTTAATATGGTAGCAGACATGTTGTATTGGGTGTATTTTTATTAACTGTGCAGTGTTTGAAAATATTGCCGGTCCATGTTTTGTATTTACCTGTTATGTTGCACGGGGAATGAGCGGCTAGAATGCCGGATTCTCCTTCGGGAGACCCGGGTTCGAATCCTCAGTAAGGTGTGGATTTCTTTTCTGTGGGAGGGGGGGGGGGACAAGAAAACCCTAACCTGCACAGTTCGCGGCAATTACAGTAGCCAGACGGCCTTAGTTCCGCAGGCTCAACACCCCCCCCCCCCCCCCCTTCCCATCCCTGCCATACACCGCAAGGTACTGGCAGTAAATAACAGTTGCATGAACTTTACACAGGGTGAATACAAAACTTCGACCGGCAATATTTTCAAACATTGCACAGTCATTAAAAATCCACCCAAAGTATTTCAGGATCCTAGCCGGTGTTACAGAGTTCGTGCACTGGGCTGAGTTTCTCCGGACTCAGGCTTGAGTTAGGAGTAGAACGGAACACTTATGGGTAACACCCGTGTGCCGTGATGTTGATCCGTCGACTAAACTAGGCTAGGGGTAACGGTAGAATTGAAAAACCGGAAGTCGCTTAAGACGATTAATCATAGTGGCACATAATCAATAAGCCTGTAAAGGGCTCATGTAGCTTACCCTAATTTTGAGATCCGTGGTGGTGCAGTGGCTAGCACACTTGTTGTCGTCCCGGCGGACGCGTGTTCGAATCCCCGCAGAGGTTGATCTTTAAAAACAAACTGGCGTGGGCTAATGGAGGCAGAACTGTGTGTACAGATATTAGATGGAAGTAAACGATGTTCTGCGGTCATGTTAAGAGAATGGACGTGACAGCTGGACAGATCAGCGGTACTAGAAGTAGAAGCAGACCGAGAGAAAAACTGGATGGGCTGGGTGGCGGCAACTAGGATTAGCATCAATAGAAATAATCCAGAACAGGGCTCTGTGGAGATGCGTGAGCGCTTCGTCCAGTTGATAGGACACATGATGATGATGATGACTTGGGCACCCATATCAAACCAGCATTTAATTGGTACCAGAAGATGTCTTGGGTAGTAAAGGCCGTCGTTGTGATACAGACCACATCACCGACTAAGTACCTGTACGGGCTGTTGACTTGTCGAGACTCCTGTCTGTTCCACTTCTTACATGGGGCAGTGAGGAGCATTTTGTGTGATATTGACTGGCATAGGAACGGAAAATAAAGGGGACGACCCGTTGCCGTGAAGTTGGAACCGCGACTAACGATCTGTCAGAATATGCGGCCAGCACCATGAACCTATTTCGCCTCAAGTCTTGGAGTTGGGCTGTTTACTTACTTGCCCCAACTAGGGATACGGAGACGCTGCTGTGTCGGGGCCGAGGTTCTAACTGCCCTGGACCTTCTCCCCCACATCGGGCATTCTGGGCGGACAGTAGTCTTGCCTGACAATGCTAGTCTGTGCATGTAACGGTGTACTCAATTTAAGGACGAGAAGTCAACATTTAGGTCCATCTACACACATGTAAATGTTGACTTAACAGTACCTCAGAAGTCGGAGTGAGTTTGGCAGATGGCGGGGAACATTGGTAATAGGGGAAGCTAACCTTCACTACTGCTAGTACTGGCACTTGTGTGGACTATGCTTGAGATCAACGTAAGCGAATGAAGAAAAATATGACCAGGAAGCTGGACTAATGGAAACATACACATGGGTTCAGGCGAACGTTTCCACCGAAGACGTCTGCTTCCCTTCATCGGCGAGTCTCAAGTCGTACTAGAGTCGTCAACTCCAACCGACAGGTTCTGCATCAATAATACATTTTAAGTCACGTAATCGAAAGCATAAGAACGCTCCGTTTCTCTCCCCATAACGGCATCCCACCTGCCTGGAGTATCGCAAAAATCACGAACTCCATAGCTCCAGCGATGACCCCTCTCCCTGAAGTCTCCAGAGAAATCGCACTCATGGACTGAGCGACGCAGTTCGGGGAACGAACAAGAAGAAGAAGAAGTGAAGAATTCGTCAAAGTGTGCTTGTTCTTCAGTGAGACTGGCGTCATTTGCAAGCAGTAGGTTTGGAATCCTTGTCTGCTATAGTTTTCAACTTGGATTTAGTGTCCTCGGTTCTCTGCCTTGACCTTTATTAACAGATTGAGAACCCGTATGTGGAAAGAATGAGATTGCAGGGGATCGGTAATGGTTCTGGGAGAATCTCAAAACTGAGAGGGAAAACCACGAGAACTTTCAATCAGATAGCGGTGGGAACAATTAGTAGTGCGACTCTTCGCTGGCTGTTGAATAAGGGGATGGAGCGCGTATGGGAATGTCCTGAGTGCAGTAATGTCGGTTCTTAGCTCAACTCAACTCAATTCTATGAATGTCGATCAATACATGCGAACTTATTGATCAGACTAATTTAATAGCTCCATGGATTATCCAGCAATTAATTATTTCCTGTGGGGGTCATCTCTGGAGGTACGGAGTTCGTGGTTTGTGCAATGCTCTCTCTCTCTCTCTCCAGGCGAATTGTCGTTCTGTGGAGAGAGAGACCGAGCCATATGGCGTAAAGGATTTAAAGTTAGTTAGTTAGTTAGTCGCAGTTCCAACTTCACAGCAACGGGTCGTCCCCATTATGCTCCATTCCTGTGCCAGTGAATATCACACAAAACGCTCCCCACTGCCCAATGTGAAAAGTGGAAAAGACAGGAGTCTCGACAAATAACAGCCTGCACAGATACACTGTGCATAATGCCGCCACCAGAATGTCAACACAATAGTCCCCCACAAAGCACCCAGTTCATTTCTGATGGAATCGGCAGTCATTTTCCCATCTGGATGTTTCCTAGATGTTCACCCACACAGTCCACGAAATACAGTTCATCATCAATGGCAGTGGCAGTCAACCAGAAGCCCAGCAGCCACGCATTTCTGCATAAGGCAAAAACCGGTCAACTCTGGAACATAGCCATCTGCCATCGCTCCGAACATGCAGTCACGTTCCAAAAGACCTTGGGCAGATTCAAAAGCATTTCACACGAAACTCACAGCTCACAGTGTCGCGCCACGCACTCACTCAGTAGCAGGGCGACGGAACGATCAAGATTTATTTAAAGATAAGACGTTCTATTGTACCGCGTTTTATCTCAGGTGGCTGGCTCGACCTTCTTTTCGCAGAAGGGCCAGATGAAAGCGACTCAAAGAGCACGAACTGTGTATCTTCAGCAACGAACTGAATCCCAGGGGCCACTGGACACGAACCCAAGACCTTCGTGGAGCAAGGCAGGCGGCTTGAACACATAGCCAAGCAGACCGCTTACCCCCATTCCCCCAGGCCTAAAACCAATCAATGAAGTCGTCGATCCCCCCAGCCTGTGAAGCGGCCTGCAACCTTTTGATATGATAATATAATAGAACCGCCACCAGCCGCGGGCCTGCACCGTTAGCGTGACGTCACATCCAACATGGCGGGCTGGTGGCAGACCTGCAGGTTGCTGCAGACTGGACGGCCGACCGTTTGATTGACTTCACACCACCCAGAATATCGGCTTTCTCCACAAGGGTATGCCTCTTTCATCTACTTCTTCACCACCCTAGATTAATACTTCCTTTATTTCTCCAAAACATCATGTTCAACCTTTTTTTTCGGTTATATTTAGGATATCGGATGATATATAAAAATTAATAATTTAGATACATATTAATTATTTATTTATAATTTCTATTATAATAAAATTAAAATTATCACATAATTAATGTATGAATATGTTATATATTTTGAAGTAATAATACTTAATAGTATTGAATTGATTGTGAAGTCTGTCATACACTCAGATGTGGAAGGATTTTAGTTATGCTTATGTATGATAATCATCTTCAAATTAGTATAACTAGTATAAATTATAATTTTAAATTTTGATTAATTTTAATTGCTTTGAAGATGTAACATTTACTGCCGGTATACAACTCCTTTAAAAAGGATTTCAAGGATTTGTTTAAAGTTCTAGTTTGGTATTGCTATTATTGCTTATTCTTTTGCGGCATCTCTCTAGAGCCATCTGTCTGTAGTAGTAATGCATGTTCCACTATCTTTGGTTGCTTGTGATGGTTCACATTTTCCTGTGACTCTGTAAACTTAATGTTTTCCTTCTGTCAACCTGTAGACCGAATGTTTCCCTCCTGTTATTATGTATGCAGATTGAATGTTTCTCATCTCTATAATCTGTCTGTAGACTGAATGTTTTCCTTCTAATCTATCAATCTGTAGACTGAATGTTTTCCTTCTAATCTATCAATCTGTAGACTGAATGTTTTCCTTCTAATCTATCAATTTGTAGACTGAAAGTTTTCATTTTATCAGTCTGTGTGTAGGCAAAATGTTCTCCTTCTGTCTATCTATATATTGAATATATGTCTTATGTCAGTCTGTAGGCTGAATGTTTTCCTTCTAATCTGTCAACCTGAAGACTGAATGTTTTTCTTCTATCTATATACGGAATATTTTTTCTTCTGTCAATCTGTAGACTGAATGTTTTCCTTCTATCAGTCTTTAGGCTAAATGTTTTAATTGAATTCTATCAGTCTCTGTTTAGACTGAATGTTTTCCTTCTATCTGTCTATATACTGAATATTTTTCTTCTGTCTCTATGTAGACTGAATGTTTTCTTTCTTTTTTATATGTAGAATAAATTAATGTTTTCCTTCTGTCAATCTGTAGACTAAATTTTTACTTCTAGCTATCTATAGAATTAATGTTTTCCTTCTATCAGTCTGTCTACAAGCAGAATGTTTTCAGTGTATCAGTCTGTGTATAGGCCCAATGCTTTCCTTCTATCTATATATTTAAAAAAAGTTAATTGCATATCCTTTACAGGACGTCGAAGTCGACACCAGCATTTTTTGCTGTTGTGATCTCTTGACAAGTTTATGTTCAGTAGTTTGCCATTGCTTTCTGAACAACTGGCAGCCATACAATTTCATAAAAAACCAATGCATTACGGTTTGCTGCCAGATTATCAGCAGCTGTGTTTCGAATGAGGGTAAGTGGAATTACAAACTGCCCCAGAGCCGGCCTATCTATAAACAGGCTGAGTATTTTAATTCTATCAGTCTGTGTGTAGACTGAATGTTTTCCTTCCATCTGTATGCATACTGAATGTTTTCATTTTATCTATATGTAGACTAAATGTTTTCCACTGGCTACATTTTATATTTTACATGTAGCCAGTGGTTATTTTATATTTTACATGTAGCCAATGTATGTTTTATATTTTACTTTCATTCATTTTCACCATTACCCCTACCCCATTCACCCTCAAGGAGAAGTTATATGATAATCCTGCGACTAGTCAGCCACCAAAGCAGCTGCCCAGTGTTTTACTCTCACAGTCTTATTAATCTGCAGGTGATTGTTGTCCGTATGGGGTAATGGACTTGTCCCTACAGTTTATATTTTACTTGTAGCCAGTGGTTATTTTATATTTTCTTGGTGTGATGAAGCTGGGGCAATGGTCAACCCAACAAAGGCAACAGTGACTTGGTTCTCGTTGAATAATCATATTGTCAACAATCCAACACCAACTGTAATGCTGTGTTCAGAGACGGTGGAAAGAACGCAGGCAATGAATTACCTGGGGATACGGTTTGATCGAAGCCTTGCTTATAATGTGCACATAGACCAGGTGATAACAAAGGCGAAGCGGGGTTTGGCAGCGATGCGGGTGATGGCGGCAGCAAACTGTGAGCAGCGCCATCTATGTCTTCTGTACGAGGGGCTGGTCATATCTGTTTTGGAGTATGCAATGGCAATCCTGACTCTCAGCCATAAGCAGATAGAAAGGATGGAAAGGATACAGAATGAGGCTATGCGCATTATTCTTGGATGTACAAGAGATACAGCTTGCAGGGAGATGCGCTACCTTCTTGATTTTCCAACCATTGAAGAGAGAATACAAGTTTGCAGGGCACGCGCCTACCTCAGAATTAACGCAAACACACAACATCCACTGCATAGTGAAATTAGGAAGGTGAAGGGCAGCAGGTTAAAAAGAGGACGGTCGTGGATGGGTCAAGCCGAAGACATTCTTCAACAGGTGTGTTCACTTGAGGACTTAGAACCTGGCGAGGAGTGGGTGCAAGTGCCAACAGACTTCTGCACATCCTTTTCAGTTTGCATCCAACTAGATAGAAAATGCAGACAAGAAAATCCGGCTGCTGTTGAGGCTGAAGTACAAGGTTGATTTTCGAGAATTCGCTAGACGGTGACGCGGTCATCTACACAGATGGGTCGGTCGTCCGACATGTGAGAAGCTCATGGGCCTTTACAGCTCGGGCCGGAGGGAGAATTGTGAAGGAGGACTCTGGTGCTTTCACTGAAACCACAAGTAGCCTGACCATGGAAGTCATGGCAGTAAGTAAAGCAATAACATGGCTCGAGACACAGACATTCACTAGGGCCTGTTTCCTTAGCGACTCAATGAACATGATCAAGAGGATAGAGGAGGGGTCGATCCGAAGAGAATGGTTGCTGCCTCTGAAGCCGTCTTGGCTGGCAAAGATTAGTTTCATCTTCGTGCCAGGGCATGCGGGAGTACAAGGAAATGAGCTGGCTGACAAGCTCGCAGGTGAGGCTACTGTGGAGGGCGGACGCGCCATGGACCAGGCTGACATTCTGAATGCTCTACGAGAAGTGAGACTTTTGCGAGAACCAAGTGATGACTGTGAATCTACAACAATGGCCAGACTGCAGGAGCAGCAAATTAAAAGAGGGGTGGCCAAACAAGAACACTACGCAGGAAGCCAAAGAAGATTGATAAACCAACACAGAACTGGCGTCGTTAGCCGCTACACGCTGCGGGATTTGCTGAGGAGGGGATCTGAGCACTTATGGACTGAATGGTTCGATGTGCAACGAGGATGATCTGTCGACTAACTAACTAACTAACTAACTTGTAGCCAGGGAGTGTTCTGTATGTTACTTGTAGCCAGGGAGTGTTCTGTATGTTACTTGTAGCCAGGGAGTGTTCTGTATGTTATTTGTAGCCAGGGAGTGTTCTGTATAATGTTTGCAATTGTTTCAGGAAAAAGATGCCTCAGAAGTGTTGTGTGCCCGGATGTAAGTCAAATTACAACAGCCAAGAGTATGTATCCGTGTTCACATTTCCTTCAGACCCGGATTTAAAAGAGAAATGGATACAATTGATTGGACGAAAAGATTATGTTGTTAACAAGAATTCTGTGGTGTGTGCTAAGCATTTTCAACCAGATTTTGTGGTAACTGTCGATTGCGTCAGACGGCATGATGGTACATTACTTTGTGTACCACGCACCAAGCCAAAACTGCAACCTGATGCATTCCCAACAATATTTCCACAATCTTCATCCACATCGGCAGAGTCATCGAAGAAGATTAAAGTAGAGAGTGAGAAATTGGACAAACAGGAAAGTGATGAATCTGAGAGTGTGCATCGAAGCAGGGATATTAAGGACAATATTGCATCCTTTCAGTCTCTGTGTAAGGAGATCAACAGTCATATCCATCATCGGAATTCCGTGTCCCGTCTGTCAACAGGATCTCAAAATGTTGATGGAACACATCTACAGGTAAGATGTAAGATTGAGCATGTTCCTTCCTTCCTTCCTTCCTTCCTTCCTTCCTTCCTTCCTTCCTTCCTTCCTTCCTTACCTCCTTCCTCTTTTCCTCCTTCCTTACTCCTTTCCTCCTTCCTTACTCCTTCTGTCCTCCTTACTCCTTTTCTCCTTCCTTACTCCTTCTTTCCTCCCTCAATTCCTTCCTCCCTCCCTTCCTTCCTCCCTCCCTTCCTTCCTTCCTTCCTTCCTTCCTTCCTTCCTCCCTCCTTTCCTCCTTCCTTACTCCTTCCTTCCTCCCTCCCTCACTTCCTTCCTTCCTTCCTTCCTTCCTTCCATCCTTTGCTCCTTTCCTCCTCCCTTACTCCTTTCCTCCTTCCTTACTCCTTCCTTCCTGCCTCACTTCCTTCCTTCCTTCCTTCCTTCCTTCCTCCCTCCCTTCCTTCCTCCCTTCTTTCCATCCTTACTCCTTCTTTCCTCCTTACTCCTTTCCTCCTTCCTTACTCCTTCTTTCCTCCCTCAATTCCTTCTTCCCTCCCTCCCTTCCTTCCGTCCTCCCTCCCTCCTTTCCTCCTCCCTTACTCCTTTCCTCCTCCCTCCCTCCTTACTTCCTTCCTTCGATGACAACAATGTGAAGTCCATGCTCAGTGCCATGAAAAGAATGTTATCTCGGTTTCCTGCACGTCCTAATGGATTTGTGACCTTGCTTTGGTTTATAGGGATATATCAGGAATTAATGGCAGTTGGATGCTGTCTTCACATTGGTGGTAACACACGTTGGTGTTTATGTCAACACCAGTGATGATGGTTCTTGAAATGTGTCGCTGGGGGTGTGGAAACATCATTCTTGTGTACACCAGTTTTGGATAAGCTTATCTTGATGACGCTAGCCTTGTTTAATGGAGGTCTATATTATAGTTGGATATAGGTCAGCATGGCCAAATGGGTAAGAACGCTCGCTCTGAAACTTCCGGTGTGCTGATGTCGAGGTAATGGGTTCAACCCCTACCTACACCGGTAAGTTGAACTAAAATATTGACTTCTCATCCTTGACTTGGGGACATAAATTACAAATACCTCAGAAGTCAGAGTAGGTGTGTCTGATGGTGAGGAATACTGGTAATAGGGAAAGTTAATCCACACACACACATCAGTCTAGTACATTAGAAGTTGTAGCACATGTATGGACTACGCTTGAGTTCAAAGTGAGCAACCATTAAAATAACTGTATTATAGCTTGTCTATCTGTTGTGAAGGTAATTAATAAATGCATGTGATTTTCACATCATTGTTAATTTTTTTCATTGCATTCTGACATCTTTTTGTCATTGCCTTGTTTGGTTCTCAAGCAATTATGTGGGGGATATGGAAGTGCGGTTTTACAGAAGAATGATGAGACCACCATGGATAGATAGAAAGAGTAATGAAGATATCTTGACAGAAAGTTAAGTTATAAAGAGAACTGGTTACTCACATCAGGAGACAGTCCTCATTCTTTGGGCATGATATGAGAAGGGGAAAGCTGGAGTATGTCATCACAACGGGGGAGTTTGAGGGGAGAGAGACAAGGGGAGACCAGGAGAGAAGATGCTAGATAGTGTGACATGATGCCGTGGAGGAACATCAGTATCAGAAATGATTAGAAGCACAAGAGACAGAGGGCTGTGGACAAACATGATCACAAATGCCACATTGCATGGACTATAAGAAGAAGATTCTACAGTTAACTTTCTTAATACTTCTTGCATCTGCTGTTATTAAAATACCCAAATGGTTTATAATTATCTGCAGGAAATACTGTGAGTAGAGATAATTATTTACTTCTTTGTGTAAAGGTTGAAACTAGATCTGCGCAAAAACATGTCTTTAGTTATTTCATGCATGTATTTTAAGTTTTTAAAAAGAATTACATCTGCCATGGTAAATGTTCATGAGTAATGTTTGCTTAGATATAACTTGTGGCCAATGATTGTCCTGTATTTTACTTGAAGCCAATGACTGCCCTATATTTTCTAGCTATCTAAAGAAGCTGAGCAAGGGGAAGCAGCTTACATAACACTCAAGATGGAATTTCTGGAGCAACAGAGGAAGTACATGCACACATTTACTGACCACTACATCGACAGGGTATTTGCTCCGTTCGTATTTGCTTCAGTTTAAGCATAACTCTGGTGAATTGTCTCTAGGTGTATGTGTTACTGTATGTTTGATGTAGAGTGCTGGAGAGGATGTTGACTTGTCTCTGCTGCAAGGCAGCCAGACATACTTGATGTTTAAAAAAAGTTAGTTGCATATCCTTTACAGGATGTCGCAGTCAACCCCAGAATTTGTTGGCTGTTTGTGATTTCTTGGCAAATTTATGTTCAGTAGTTTGCCATTGCTATCTGAACGACCGGCACTCATACCATTTTATAAAAACCAGTGCAAGGCGGTCTTCTGCCAAATTGCCCGCAGCTGTGTTTCAAACGTGGGTATGCAGGATTACGAACTGCCTCCGTAATCCCTTCGCCACTTGATGTAAATATGAAAAATACAAGGGATGTATGAATCTTTACATTTTTGGGTGATGTCTTTGTAATCTTCCTGGCACCTGGCCATCTTGACAGATGATAGTTTGTTATATTGTGCTTAAATAAAGGCATGATAACTACAACCCATGGCAGAGTGAATGTGACTCAGACCAATTCATACGGTAAAGGTTCGTCCACAATGGATGTATGTTAACACATGGTCATTTCCACCATCACACATCATATGACGTCTCACATACCTATTTGCAATCATTTTCTCCTTTGTCTTTATTCCATTTCTGATCTTTTTCCACCATACAATGCAATCAACGGCGACTGGCTTCCAAGGTGCAATATCAATGTCTGTATCAATCATGTCCCACTTATACACATCTTTAAAAGTGGCTGGTGCATTAATTTTACAGCTTGTGATTTGGATTTGAATCTGGCAGGCTGAGGTGGATCAGCACTTAATTGGTTGAGGGTTGCCCAGCTTGAGGCGGGCGGTAGCTGATCAGTTACACCTACAGGTCAGAGGCAACCTGTGGTGCCCCTATGTCAGTTGACAAGGACTTATTACCTGTAATTACTGACTTTTGCTTTGATTCCGAGACCAGTTAAGACCTGGGATGGAGTTATACCTTTCCATAGCATAGCACAAAGCCTGGGCTGAATTATAGAAAGCGTGTTGCCCATGCAGCATGATCCCTCTCTCTTGCTTACTTTACTCCGGAGGAAAGGTAACACCAACACACTTGGAAAAAGAAAAGCTGCAGGAGCTGTTGGGTCAAAAAAGCAATGTTCTAACTGTCCGCCTGTCAGAGCTTCCATCCTAGACCAGTTGCTGACCACAGCTAGGACTTGATTTGCCCTGCCATGACATTTTGTCTTTAGGTTGCATTTCCTTGCACCAGGATAAGGCTTGTGTCCTCCCATTTGTGCTCCGCCTGAAGTAGTCTCTATATTGCTGTATGTTCTTCAACATGTATATTTTCTCTGTATTCCTGTATGTTCATCAACATGTCTATTTTTTCTGCAGATGATCAGAGAAGGGAAATCATGGACCAGAAATACAGTTGTTAACAGGCCAGATTTTACTAAGATGTGCCAGAACTTGGACAAGGCCGTCGAGTTTCTGTGTCTGATGTGCGAAGAGCTGTCGAGTAAGATTGGTAGCACTGTGCCATTAATTACGTACAACTTTGTCCAACATGTATATGTTAAATTTAGCTTGAGATTACGTACAACTTGATAAAACATGTGTATGTTAGATGTAGCTTGAGATTACGTACAACTTGATGAAACGCATGTATTAGGTGTAGCTTGACATTACGTATCCATCCATCCATCATGTGCCATGCCGGTAAGCGTGAGCGGTCATGTTCTGCCATCTCACTCGATCAACAGAGTCGTGGATCAGTTCCGTGTTTCTGTCTCGACCATGCCACAAGGCCAAGCCATCCAGATACTTGCTTCTAGGTCTTCCCCTTGGTCTGTTCCCCTCGATCTTACCAGTTGTCACCAAGTTCTCCAAATCATTTCTTCTCATAACATGCCCAAAAAATTGTGACTGTCTACGTCTAATGTCTCTGATCAGTTTACGATCTTCATTTGTTTCTTGAAGGACTTGTTCATTGGTCTTTCTGGCTGTCCATGGTATTCTTTGCATTTTCCTCAGAAACCACATTTCTACAGCCATCAGATGTTTTTCAGCCTGGCTGCTCATTGTCCAAGCTTCACATCCATATAAAAGTACAGGTTCTATGTAGCATCTCAACACTCTTTTTCTCGTTTCAATTGACATCTTTTTATTGGTCAGTATGTTTTTCATCTTGCTAAAGGCTACTTTTGCCATGGCGATTCTTGTTCTAATCTCTTCAAGGCATCTCCCATCAGATGTTATTACTGTTCCGAGATAATTGTACCTGCTCACTTGTTGAAGAATATTCCCATTTACTTGTATATTACATTGTGGTATTTCGTCCTTCCTAGTGACGACCATAATCTGTGTCTTTTTACAATTTAATTCTAACCCTAGTTGTTCACTGTGTGTAACAATCGTATCTACTAAATGTTGCAGGTCCTGTTCATTGTCTGCAATCAAGACTGTATCATCTGCATATCTAATGTTATTGATGCATCGTCCCCCAATGTTGATTCCTTCCATATCTTCAATATTTCTGAAAATACTTTCACTGTACAGGGAAAACAGATCTGGAGACATTACACATCCCTGTCTCACACCCCTTTTAATAGGCTGATATTGGCTTACTTCATTATCAACTCTTATGGCAGCTTGTTGTTTCCAATATATGTTTTTTACAAGTCTAAGATCTTTTCCATCAATTTGTAGATCTTCAAGCATCCTTATCATGTTGACATGTCTCACTTTATCAAAAGCCTTTGTGTAGTCAATAAAGCAAAGGTGTAGATCTTTGTTTACTTCTATAGAACGTTCGATTATGTTTCTCAGTATATACACAGCATTTACTATACCCTTGCCTTCCACAAACCCACATTGTTCTTCTCCTATTTCAGGTTGTATTTTCCTCCTAACTCTTTGCATGATAATTCTTAGCAAAATCTTCGTGATGTGACTCATTATACTAATTGTTCGATGTTGATCACATTCCAAGGCTCCTGATTTCTTTGGGATTGCAATAAATACAGAATTACATAACTCATGAGGTATATTTCCAGTATCATATATTGTATTAAGCAGACTGGTAACTTTATCTATTCCATATTCTTCTAAAGCATTAATCATTTCTGTTGTGACGCTGTCTGGACCGGGGGTTTTGCCAGATTTCATATGATTAAGAGCATTCTGAACCTCCATCTTCAAAATTGCTGGCCCTTCATTGTTATTTTGAACAATATATTGTTCGTCTCTGCTATCGTCATAAAGGTTTTTCACTTAATCTGACCATACATGTAAAATCTGATCTTTTTCTATTATGACTCTTCCATCTTTTGTCTTTAGGCAGCCTGCTGATGTACGTGTTCTTTGATTAGTAATCTCCTGAATTCTTTTGTGCATTAGTTTCGCATTTTTACTGTTGTGTTGTTTTTCAATTTCTCTGCAATTTTTCTCAAGCCATGTTTCTTTAGCCTCCTTACATAAGGTTCTGACTTTTCTGTGAATTTCTTCATATTTGGCAGGATTATTTTTGTTCTGTCTTCTTGTTTCCATTAGTTGTAAAATTTCTTCAGTCATCCATGTCTTACGGCCAACTTTCTTTACTTTTGGAATAGTTTTTTCTGCTGCACAACTGATTGAATTCTTCAGCATTTCCCATTGATCATCTACATCTTGAAATAGGATCTCTAGATCAGACAATAAATCAAATTTGTTCTTTACTTCTATGTTAAAATTATCTTGTATTTCTTTGTCAGTTTTCAATTTGCACAAGTCATATTTAGGGTTTCCTGTTGTATACTTGACTTTCTTTAACTTTACTTTCAATGTGCCAGTAATTAATCTGTGATCACTGTAACAGTCTGCATTTGGAACTGTTTTTACAACTGTTAATGCATTTCGAAACCTTTTGCTTATCAGGATGTAATCTATCTGGTTTTTAATCCTGCTGTCTGGACTCCTCCATGTCCATAATCTTCTAGGATGTTGTTTAAACCAGGTGTTTCCTACAACCAATTCTTGTTCTTTTGCCCATTCTACAAGTCTGTAACCTCTTTCATTTCTCTCTCCCAAACCATGGTTGCCTACACTGTATCCATCGCTTTGCTTTCCTATTTTTGCGTTGAAATCACCCATTATGATATTTATTTCTGATTTTTTACAGTTCTTTAAAGCAGACTCCATGTCATTATAAAATTCCTCTATACTTTCTTCACTGCTTTCACTTGTTGGGGCATATACTTGAATTACATTTATTTTAAAAGGTCTTCCGTTTAATTTTACTAATAGAACTCTGTCTGACACAGCCCAATATCCTTTGACAGAATTTGATGTTTGCTTATCTAATATAATGGCTACACCTCTTTGCTGTTCTTCTCCCCCCGAGTAAATAATCTTACAATCCTCTCCTGTCCTTATCCCTGCTCCTCTCCATCTCGTTTCCGATATTCCTAATATGTTAATCTTCTCTCTCTCCATTTCTTTTTTGATGTCCTCCAACTTTCCATCTGCATTCATTGTTCTAACATTCCAAGTTCCTACTTTCAATGATATTAATCTTTTGCACCTAGTAGCCTGTTGACGGTCTGAAGTCACCTGGTGCGCATGACTATCCCTACCGGGCGAGGCTGCTCCTATGGAGCACCCATTTACGCCGTTTCTCTGATTATCGATAAGTGAACACAACATGATTTTCTTGGCATGTGTAAAGAAGGTAGTTTGCCATTGCTTTCCTTCCCAGCAGTGACCATACTGGTCAGTGACCGTAGCCATTGTCTCCTCAAAAAAAGGAGATCCTCTGCCTACCGTCGTGAAGGTGGAGACCATAACCTACAACTATCTGTCGGCTGCTCTCCATCTTCATCCACCACCTGCACCCATGGCTTCACGTAACCCTGATCGGGGGGCTAAACGGGTACTCCACCTTGCCCAAGGGTGTCCCGTAGGCTAGCGGAGGGAAGGAGGCGCCTTACTTCTCCTTTGATAGGGGATACCCCTACCCCGCTACCCACATTACGTATGTCTTGAAGAAAATATAACATTAGTTACAACTATACGAAAAAGAAAAACAGTGTTATTTGGTCAGGTAATAAGAAGAAAACATCGTGATAACTGGAAAGATCGGTGGGAGTAAAGGCAGACGGAGAAAAGTTGCTGGAACGATTTGAGATGATGACGTGGAGGAATATCATCAGTAGAGTGATACAGAAATTACAGCTTGCAGTTTATTTGTTTGTGTTTTGTATGTGTAAATATGATGCTGATTTATAGGAACTGTTATATGACAAATGTGTGGATTATCTAGACATTGTTATATAGAAATGTGTATATTATTTGGGCATTGTTACAGCTGAAATATATGTATTACCTAGGTGTTGTTATGTCATAAATGTGTGTATTATCTAGGCATTGTTACATCAGACATGTGCGTATTATTTGGGCACTGTTAACAACAGATATTTGTATATTTTGTATAAACAATTACAGCAGATATTCGTATATTTGCTAGGCACTGTTACGGTAGATATTTGTATATTTTCTAGACACAGTTACAGCAGATGTGTGTATATTTTCTAGACACAGTTACAACAGATGTGTGTATATTTTCTAGACACAGTTACAACAGATATTTGTATATTTTCTAGACACAGTTAAGCAGATAATTGTATATCTTCTAGGCACTGTTACGGCAGATATTTTTATATTTACTAGACACAGTTACAACATATATTTGTATATTTTCTAGACACAGTTACCACAGATATCTGTATATTTTCTAGACATAGTTACAACAGATATTTGTATATCTTCTAGACACAGTTACCACAGATATTTGTATATTTTCTAGACACAGTTATAGCAGATATTTGTACATTTTCTCAGCATTGTTACCACAGATATTTGTATATTTTTTAGACAGTTACAGCAGATATTTGTAAATTTTCTAGGCACAGTTACAGCAGATATTAAAGATGGCAAACTCACTCACCCAGAACACTGTCAGACTTCACTGGAGTTGCCAGATTCAGCTTCAGGAGATGAATCAACATCAGCTGCGTCCGCCACATCAGATACAAAGCAGACCCTAACATCTGGTCAAACCACAGGTTAGTTTAGATAACATTGATCATGCCACAAGTGTTTGCTGGTCTCATTAAGTACAGGCTTTGATCTTCGAGAACTCTTTAGAGAATGATGCTGTCATTTACACAGATGGGTCGGCCATTCGACATGTGAGAAGTTCGTGGGCTTTTACAGCTCAGGTTGGAGGAAGAATTGTGAAGGAAGATTCTGGTGCTTTTGCCTTGACTACAAGTAGTCTGACTATGGAAGTCATGGCAGGGAGAGATAATCCCGGTAAGCCTTGGAGATGTGGTTTTATAAAAGAATGTTGAAAATTAATTGAACAGTCAAAATGAGCAATATGGACGTTTTGAGGGAAGCTGAGTCGCAAAGACAACTTACCACAAACATCAGAAAGAAGCAGTCATAGGTTTTTGGCCACATTATGAGAAAACAAACACTGGAACATGTTGTGACAACTGGAAAGATTTGTGAAAAGAAAGATGGAGGAAGACAGCACGAGAAGATTCTTGACAGTCTTGGTCATGGCACAGAAGGGAGTCAACACACGAATGGATCCATGTGATCGGAGATCGCAATTTGTGGAGGGGCATGATTGTCTATGCCAGCTGGCAAGGTACTGGATGATGATGAAGATAGTCATTATTTAGTCAATCTGTTGTTGAAACATAATTATTATTTAGTAAATTAATTGTAGTATAGTCATTATTTAGTAAATTAGTTGTATGTATAGTTAATAGTTATTAAATTAGTAGTGTGTGTAGTCATTATTTAGTAGATAAGTTGCAGTATATATAGTTATTATTTAGTAGTGTGCATAGTGCCGGTCTCCCTGGCCCAGGAGTTAAACAACTTTCTCTGTAATCCCGTTTATCTACGTAGGATAACGCA
>OY992891.1:21521502-21641010 GCA_963921405.1 Cepaea hortensis
ACGTAGGATAACGCAGCGCACAAGAATTGGCAGCGATTCTCGCCACGTTGGTTACTTACGGGATAAGTGAGCCGGCCGCTCAGAAAGCAATGGCAAACTACTGAGCGTAATCTTGCCAAGAAATCAATGACAGCGGTAAAATGCTGGTGTTGTCAGCGATGTCCTGTAAAGGATATGCTGGAAAAAAAAGTGTATAGTCATTTAGTAAATTAGTTGTGTATATAGTCGTTATTTATAAAATTAGTATTGTGTATAGTCATTATTTAATAAATTAATTGTAGTGTATATAATTATTTAGTAAATTAGTTATGTCTATAGTCATTATTTAGTAAATTAGTTGTGTGTATAGTCATTAATTAGTAAATTAGTTGAAGTATAGTTATTATTTAGTAAATATGTTGTGTAAAAAGTCATTATTTAGTAAATTAGTTGAAGTATAGTTATTATTTAGTAAATATGTTGTATACATAATCATTATTTAGTAAAATATGAATATTATAAAGATAATGTAGTTGTTTAATGTTATGACCTAATGTGCTGCTGGTATGTTTCAGGTATGTATAGCTGCCCTCACTGTAGCACAGTGTTCTCACATCACGGCATGCTGCACGAGCATATTACACAGGTGCACAGCAGTGACAGCGGCAAGGACAGTCAAGCCAGTGATGAGAAGCCTGCCGAGTACAGCAGCAGATCGGTCAACAAAGCAGGTTCTTGTGAAGATGATGAGGATAACAAATTGGAGCATATGAAGAAGGAAAATTCTGAATGTGGTGAATATAACAGCAGGCTTATCAAAATTGAAGACTGTTGCAAAGATGATGAGAGTAACGAGTTAGAACATGTGAATAAAGGGAGTCCTGAAATTGTCGAAGATGATGAAAATAACGAGTTAGAACATGTGAATAAGGAAAGTCCTGAAATTGTCAAAGACAGCTGTGGTATTCAAACTGGAGGTAAAACGTCTTCACGATGTGTAAAAAAAGGCATCAGGGCTGTGCCAAAGCCAGCTAATGCAGATGAAGTCATCAAAGGCAAACTTAACATGACAGATAAAAGACATGTTGGGGGAAATCAGAAGCAGACACGTTCACGCGGAGTGAAGAAGTTGGATAAATCTGATGCTTGTGATACTAGTTATGAGAGTGTTGGTGGGCTCCAGACGCACAAACGCAAACACAAAAGTGGTACTTCTACCAACAATATCTCTGAGCTGATTGAAGCTAGCAGTCACCAAATAAAGCAAGAAAACATCGAAGTGTTGACTGATGATAATCAGCATATGGAAGATGGGAACACAAATGAGACATTACAGGAAACAATTTATGGTGATGAAATAAATGCTGAAGAGCGTGTGATTAATAAATGTCATAAGCCACGTAGTCGGAAAAGAATTCGCTTATACAAACCTGAGAAACCATTAAAGTGTGATATTTGTAATACAGGGTTTCATAGCATGAATCGTCTGCTGTCACACAAAAAGAAACATCAAGGTGGACAGTCTTTCCAGTGTGAAATTTGCGATGCTGGGTTTGACCGTTCCTACCAGCTGAAGGCACATACAAGTAAACATACAGGTGTCAAACCTTTCCATTGTAATGTGTGTGATGCCGGGTTTACGGTCAAATCAACCATGCAGATTCATATGAGGAAACATACAGGGGAGAAACCGTATGTTTGTGATGATTGTGGCGCTAAGTTTATAAACAGGCGGAAGTTAAAAATCCATAGGGTGTCGCATACGGGGGAAAAACCGTACAAATGTGATATTTGTGAGGCAGGTTTTAACCAAGCATTTTCCTTACAATTACACAAGAGAAAGCATACGGGGGAGAAACCATACAAATGTGATGTTTGCGGTTTAAAATTTGCGGGCAATTGCAGTTTAAAAATGCACAAACGAAGACATACAGGAGAGAAGCCGTACCGATGTGATGTATGCGGTGTGGGTTTTACTCACAGCATAGGCTTACAGATTCATAAAAGCAAACATAAAGGAGAGAAACCATTCGTATGTGAGATTTGTGGTCTGAAATTTTCTGTGAATTGTAGTCTGCAGTATCACAAGAGAAAACACACTGGAGACAAACCTTACCAGTGTGACGTTTGTTTTGTGACGTTCTCTGTGAAAACTAGTTTGATCAACCACGTACGGAAGCATACAGGAGAAACACCTTACAGCTGTGATATTTGTGGTTTACGGTTTTCTGTGATCACAAGTTTACAGAATCACATGAGAAAACACACGGGAGAAAAACCCTACTTGTGTGATATTTGTGGCACAGAGTTTGCTCACAGTGGCAGTTTGCGAGACCATAAAAGACTACATACAGGAGAAAAACCCTATAAATGTAGTACATGTGGTGCAGATTTTTCTAATCGTAAAAAACTCCAGAGACACAAGAAAATGCATGACGAGGAGAGCTTTTACAATTCTGGTGTGTCAGGCTTGGATTTTTCTGAAAGTAATGATGTTCAGCTGGTTTAATAGACCAAGCATATACTAAGTAATTGTGCTGAAATAAGATGTATTCAGAGAAAAGGTGGACGTGTAGCTTGTGATGCATGGATCATCAATGGAGTATCACGTAGACTTTTCAAACAGCAAAGATGTTGGAACATTGTTTTTACCCTGCACACTGGAGGATGGATGTCGGCATTGATGTTCCAGACAGGACATGATGCTCCGGATGCTAGCGGGTGTCGTAGGTGTCTGCAGATGTCTCAGGTGCTGTAGGATGTCACACGAGCTGCAGGATGTCCATTGTGCTGTAGGATGTATGTACCTGACATTGATATCCCAGTATAGGATGTTCCAGATGCCAGGGGATGTCATGGGTGCCTCCAGATATCTCAGATTTTGCTGGATGTCCCAGGTATTTCCAGATATCCCAGGCACTGCAGTATGTCCCAGGTGCTGCAGGATGTCCCAGGTGCTTCAGGATATCCCAGGTGCTGCAGGGTGTCCCAGGTGCTTCAGGATGTCCCAGGTGCTGCAGGGTGTCCCAGGTGCTGCAGGGTGTCCCAGGTGCTGCAGGGTGTCCCAGGCGCTTCAGGAGATCCCAGCTGCTGCAGGGTGTCCCAGGCGCTTCAGGATGTCCCAGGTGCTGCAGGATGTCCCATGCACTGTCTAAGCTGCTGCAGGATGTCCCAGGTGCTGCAGGATGTCCCAGGCACTGTCTAAGCTGCTGCAGGATATCCCAGGTGCTGCAGGATGTCCCAGGTGCTGCAGGATGTCCCAGGTGCTGCAGGATGTCCCAGGTGCTGCAGGGTGTCCCAGGTGCTGCTGGATGTCCCAGGTGCTGCAGGGTGTCCCAGGTGCTGCTGGATGTCCCAGGCGCTTCAGGAGATCCCAGCTGCTGCAGGATGTCCCAGGTGCTGCAGGATGTCCCAGGCACTGTCTAAGTTGCTGCAGGATGTCCCAGATGCTGCAGGATGTCCCAGGTGCTGCAGGATGTCCCAGGCACTGTCTAAGTTGCTGCAGGATGTCCCAGATGCTGCAGGATGTCCCAGGTGCTGCAGGATGTCCCAGGTGCTGCAGGATGTCCCAGGCACTGTCTAAGCTGCTGCAGGATGTCCCAGATGCTGCAGGATGACCCAGATGCTGCAGGATGTCCCAGATGCTGCAGGATGTCCCAGATGCTGCAGGATGTCCCAGATGCTGCAGGATGTCCCAGGCACTGTCTAAGCTGCTGCAGGATGTCCCAGGTGCTGCAGGATGTCCCAGGCGCTGCAGGATGTCTAAGCTGCTGCAGGATGTCTAAGATGCTGCAGGAGATCGCAGGTGCTGTGGGATGTCTATGATGCCCGCAGGATTTCCCAGGAGCTGCAGGATGTCCCAGGCACTGAGAGATGATCAAGACATTGCAGCATGCCCCAAGCTAGGTTGTGTGTTGTATGAGACTGAGATCTGAGCATGACTTTCACCTGCCAACATGTACATACCTTCTGATATTGAATGATCGTGACTTATTGCATAAGATATTTTTCATTTCTGAAATTTTTGCGTATTTTGCTTGACAAATTGTGCTTTTAATCTCTGTCACAAATTAAATAAATACGTCAATTGAAAATCGGGAAACAGTTTGATTTAATAAAATCTTTCATTTGACAGGGGAAAACTGGAATAAAAGGGCATCTCAAAAGCATTTTTCAGAACAGTGAAGTATTTCATTTTAAAAACTAGGAGGTCGGGCAGCCCTATATTACATTAGAGGGAACTCTCATGCATTCCAAGTATGCACTACCAGTGTTGATTGTCCTGAAATCACATAGAGATCCCTGAGACTAATAAATCAGATCTTTCATTTTTGGCCATGCCACAGTCAGATGCTGTCTTCTGTAGCACAGATCTTTTGTTGGGTTTTGTATTCATTCAGGATTCTGTTTAGCTTTGGTAGTTTGTTGTTGTTGGTGCTTTTAGAAATGATGATGATGATGATATTTGTAACCACAAAATATTTAACTGACAGATTAGTTAGTTTACTTCTCATCATGAAATCGTGAAAAAGATTTAGTAAAAGTACCGGAAGACATGTCGGACGGGCACAAGGTGATAGACTAATACTTATAGTCACAGTGGGTCGTATGTGCAAAAAATAGGCAGCAGCAGGCCGCACAGTTTGATTGAGGTGAAACAACTGATCCAGGGCTACAGACATCAAGGTGACATAGTGATCCACACCAAGGAATTAGTGGTGAGAAACAGACGTAGTGGCTGGGGTTTCATTGTGAAGGCTAATGGGCAATGCTTGAAAAAGAAGAGTGGTATATAAGACTACAACCTCCAGCATGAGAATGGAGGTGGAAGCAGTAACAGCAGCCATCTGATGATTGGAGAGTTCTGCTGCAACACACATTGTATGCTTATGGGAGCCGGTGGAGAAAGTGTGGAACAGACTGAGCACCCATATGTGGAGAGAATGATAGGGTGGGGGATCGGCAGGGGCTCTGGACAAATCTCAAAATTGAGAAGAAGACCAGGAGAACTTTCAATAGATGGCAGTTGGAACCATTAGCATGACTCTTCGCTGGCTGTTGAACTACAGGACGTAGTGCATGTGTGAATGGCCTGAGTACAGTGATATTGTTTCTTAGCTCAACTCATGAAATAAAACAATTGGGTTCCCCGCTACTGTAACTTCACCTTGGGGTGGAGAGGGGCTTCCATGTTTCAATGACCCCAAGAGCTTTGCCAACAGTAGAGCAGCTACTGATAGAGTCTCTTATGTTGGACAGGTGTAGGAACCAGACAAGGTGAGACACAAACCTGCTACCTTGTAGGTCAGTGGTTCTCAACCTTTTTTTTTTTGGCCTGTGCCCCCCTTCACCATAATTTCAGACCGCCATCCCCCCCCCCCCCCCCCCCCCCCCCGTATTTCCTACCTAAAAATTTGGCCCGTGTCCGCCTTCACCATATTTTCAGTAATGTAATCCCCCCCCCCCCCCCTTTCATATTTCCTACCTAAAAATCCCCCCTCCCCGCTCCTGCCCCTATACAGTATACTTAATAATGGAAGCACATACCAAAACAAGTCTAGACGTCCACATAAAACGTGATTTGTGGGTCTACTTACTTTATAAAATGAAATTTAGTAGGGTGAGAAGTACAGAAGTAAGAAGGGAAAAACAATATCAAGTAATCGGTTCTTGTATTAACTCGATCTTGAAATAACCCTGAAACCCTAAAAATCCCAACCCCCAGTTGAAAACCACTGTTGTAGGTAGACTGGGGACAGTCAAAGGCTAATAAAAAAAGCAAACCTGAAAAAATGATTGCCGAAGTCGGATGTACTGAGCCACAGGCTTGATAAAACCGTGCAACGCAATTCACTTAATGATGTCAAACATTTGGGTTTTGGATGTATAGTTTAGCATGTCAATTAATGTGTAGCTTCACATTGAGTTGAAGAAACATGAATTATACTCATTGATGTGAGATGTGATTTCCTGTCTTGTAGCAAACATAATAAAGTGTGGAAAACACCTTGCAAGTTATCCTGTCTTATTTGCCTGTTTGGTCCACATTAAAAATTTAAACATTTCCACTTCTGACAGTATTTAAGACTGGTTCAATATGGCAGTTAGGACGGTGATCCATTAAGGTCTTGGAATGTTTTTACCTCTGGCTCCAGTTTACTTGCGCATTTTCCTCATTTTGGGCTTGTAGTGCATTGTTCCATCGCCAAGCCACTGAGCTTGGTGCAACACTGTGAGCTATGGATTTCATGTGGAATGATTTTTCATCTCTCCATGATGGTTTGTGGTGTCAACTGCATGTTCAGAAAAATGGCAGGTGATTTGCCTTATGCAGTAATGCGTGTGCAGCTGCTGGTTTTTCTAGTCGCTGCTGCTTCCATCGACAATGAACTGTAATTCTAGAGGTGGACTGTTGTGTTCGTATTCTGGCAGCGGTCTCATGCATGCATGTGTGTGCTATTGGTTTGTCGGGGCTGCTATCTGTTCCACTTTTCAATTGGGACAGTGAGGAGCTTTTTGTGTGGTATTCACTGACACAGTACTGCTCTTAGAAAAACTAAGAAGTACATGAAGCCCATAAATAGGCACTGTCTCACTGTTTATACTTCACCTCAACACCGCAAAGTACAAGAGGGACGAGATGAAATGATGATGATTCACTGACATAGGAACAGAGCATTATGGGGTGACTCGTTGCCTTGATGTGGGAACTGCAACTAACAACTATAGTATGTTCCAATTTGAATGCCTTCATTCACGATCAATTATTTTGAAAACTGTCTGTTGCATTGTTATGAAATTTTTCAAGCCGTCTTATATTTACCCCCACCCAAGGAATATGTCTTTGATAGGTCCAAAAACAACTTAAATCATCAAAAGCGGCGACATTCCTTTGATGTTTTGCTGAACAACTAGTGATTTCTCGCTAACAAACTTTACAGTAATTGGAGACCTGAAAATTCAGATGACACACAAAGGCGTATCCGGATTCGTATGGGAGTGGGTGCAATGAAAGAAGTAGCTTAAATTCGACAGGGTCGGCTGCATTGCACCGGGTTTTTATCCCATATGGCCCAGTTTCTTTCCGCAGTGCGGAAAGCATCGCACAAAGCACGAACTCTGTAGCTCCAGCGACGACCCTCGGGAGTCTCCAAAAAAATGCACTCGTGAAATGGACGCGACCCAGAATCGAACATACAACCTTCGGAGCCCGAGTCAGACGGCTTGACCACTTCACCACGGAGAATCCCGAGAGGGGTGCAATGTGTAATATTAGTAAAGACAGAGAATTTAGGCATGGGGTAAATAATTTGTAAATTAACAGGAAAGTAGAAGGAATATATTTCTTACCTTATTTTTCATTTCCTTCTTGTTTCTTCAGCTGATGCTGATGCTGTAATGTTTAGGGCCTGCAATTCGTCTGAATAGTTGGAGCAAAATATCCCAGTAAGTGTACGTAGATTAAGGTCTGCGATCTGCTCAGACCGTAATCTGTCGGACGATTCCAGTAGGTTGATGATTGCTCTCGGTTGCATAAAATTCAATCTATCCTTTCTCCAATAGTCCTCTTCCTCTTTCAACACATGGTCCTCACATTTTTTCCAGTAACTTTTATCAATATTTAATAGCGCAGACAGACAGACAGAAAGGTAGGTAGATAGGCAGGCAGAAAGGTAGGTAAGCAGAAAGGTAGGTGGGTTGGTCGGTCGGTCGATCGGTGAGTTAATGGGGCGGCAGGCAGGCAGGAGATAGGTAGGTAGGTAGCTAGCTAGATAGATAGATCCCTGCCAGAAGCCGGGCCTTGTCAGCTAGTTTATTTATATAATCACGTTTCATGAAAGAACCTCCATTTGGAGACACCTCTGAACAATCCCAATTAACTTCGCGCTGTTTGTTTCAAAACGGAAATCACGTGAAAATTTTAAAAAATGTGGGGACGTGTCTTGGTGAAGCTGTAATACTGTTAAAATGATGGACGTAATCTCTAAGTCGTAATATATATACCGCATATAAACAAACTTTGAAATCTGCTGTAAAATCTCCAGAACAAAAAATTTTTTGTTGGGTGGACATAATGATAAGGTTATATACTAAATCTCATCATTTTCCCTCAGTTGGTTACTGAGATATTGAATTTTATATTCTTCTTCTTCTTTTTCAGCTTTCCGAGCCATTGAGGTTCTTTGCTGCAAATACAATCCGTCTCCATTCGTCTCTCTGGTGGACCTTCTCTTGCCAGTCGTTGATTCCAAGTGCTTGTAGGTCTGTACATGTATTATCTCTCCACCGCCTTCTTGGTTATATTGAGGCAACAAAAAAAACCACTATAAAAGAGTTATAGTGCTGTACAGAGTCTTTAGATGAGCCATGGTAGTGCAGTTGCAAGCATCCTGCCTTTTGGCCTGGTGCTCATGTGTTTGAATCCAAATTAAGGCAATTGTAGGAACAGACCCGAGCTCCCAGATCAACCAAGCCCAAAATGGGTACCAGGAAATGTTCTGGGAGGTCAAGGTTGGCAGCGTGACACTGATCACAGTGCGCATCAAATGCCAGTTGCTCTACACACGTCTGAAACTAGATCCATATAACCAGGGCGCCTCATGAAGGCACTTTACATGTTTACTTTAGTAGCCAGGATTCAATCAACCAGGTGGCAGCTCCATAATGAAGGTTGGCTGCAGTGGATCTCCAACACTCGCTTTGAACGTAGATTATGTCAGACTGCTGTTAGTCCATCCCTTGATGTTATTTTTCCCACTTGCATCGTTGTCTACCTCTTGCTCGCTTGCCTTCAACCTCACCCTCCAGTATGGTTTTTATAAGAGTATTATGTCTTAATGTGTTCGAAATATTTCACTTGTCTTTTTTTTTTAATTTCTTTCATCAACTCTCTTTTCATTCCTAGTGTTTCTAGGACATGCTGGAGTTGAGAGAAATGAATGAGCTGATAAACATGCTGGTTATATATTCCCTGAAGATGGCCAGCCCCTAGATAGTGAAAGTATTAATTATACCCTTGCAGAGGAGATATGAAGAGTGGAGGATTGACGCAAGTGAATCCACGCCGTTGTCTAGAATGAGTGACTTGGGCACGACCTCGACCTTAGGCACATCGGGAAATCGAAGGGCCATGTCAAACCAACACAGAACTGGCACTGTTAGCCGCTGGATGCTGATGCTTATATTGTGGGGAGGGGGGGGGGGGGTCTGAGCACCTAAAGGCATCTCCCGAGTGCAATGAAGATGCCCCAACAGGTAACTAACTGACTAATTAATTTCCCGAGACTCCTGGGAATGTCGCTGAAGCTAAATATTTCGTGGTTTGTGCGAGGCTTTGGCCAGAATGAAGACCAATCCATATGGGATATAACCAGATGCTGAGTCAAGAACCAACATCATTGCACTCGGGGCATTCCCATAAGCGCTCAGTCCTCATCTTCAACAGCCAGCACAGAGTTCAGCACTAACGGTGCCCGTTGCAATCTGATTATTTGTTTGTCTTGTCTCACCTCTGAGTGACGACTGTCGACTAGATCCTCTGACCACCCCTTGCTGCCGCATTCTCTCTAGATCATGACAGTCCGTCTGTTCTTCTGTATTATTCACATTCTCACAGAGGGCCTTCACCACATCTGCCTTAGCATGCATCAAATCATCTCTCAATGAAGCCAATTTGTCCGTCTGTTCATTTCCAATCACATTAGAGTGTCCTGGAGAAAAGATCCTGCGAATGTTGGAAACCCGCGAACTCTGAATCGAAGCATGCCAGTCTTCACCGTTGCCAGCAAGCTTTGTGAACCAGTTACAACCGTAACCAGTTGCAATGATGGCGATCATCTCCTGCCTTTAATCTCGTTAACCAGTACTAATGTACGGACACGAAACACGTAGTCTCATCTCTCCATCTCATCTCATCTTGTACCTTGCGGTGTCGAGGTGAAGTATAAACAGCGGGAGAGTGCCCGTTGATGGGCTTCATGAACCGAGATTCCCATGGACTCTGCTATTCCCTCTGTCCATCGTTTAAGTTAATTATACTATAGTCAGTTCCATGCCAGTTAGCGTGAGCGGTCGTGATTTGCCATTTCACTCGATCACCAAAATCGTAGATCAGTTCAGTTGTTCTTGTCCATACCACGTGGTCAAGCCATCCAGGTATTTACTTCTCTGTCTTCCCCTTGTTCTCTTCCCCTCGATCTTGCCAGTTGTCACCAAGTTCTCTAATTTACACAGAGTATGTAATTAGAGACTCGACCTAATTCATCTCAGACATAAATGAAACATATTGGGGGAGAAAAGCAAAAGCAATGAGAGCATGGCGTCAGCTGATTGAGGGCTTAAGTTCTTTTGTATGATAAATGACAGAATAAGTAGAACAACAACTTCAGTAAAATATAAATATAACCGCACAGAGAGGATGGGTGAATTATGATTGCCGGTGTAATGTCTGCTCAAGACCACGTACCTAAAGAAGAAGAGGAAGAAACATGTACTCTGCTATGAATATATATTTCTTGAGTTACGTCAGTGGCAAATCACTCTACAGCACAACATTTCTGCCAACTCTATGCTATCATCAATGTCAAACCTAGACAATGACAGAAAAAGAGACAAGAAAATTTACAACAACGGACATGGATTCCTGAGAAGAATACTCAATGCACGAAGAAGAGAGAAAATCAGAAATTATGAAATCAGGACTAAAGTGGGGGTAATAGCAGCGCTAGATTTCATTAGGAAACAGCAAGTTAAATGGTAAGGTCACATAACTAGGCTACCAGCTGACAGTTTACCACAACATGCAATGGTGTATATAGACTACAAAGAACCAGAAGAAGAGGCCGACCATGTAAACGATGGACAGAGGGAATAACAGAGTCCACGGGAGTCTCGATATATGAAGCCCATACACGGGCACTCTCCCGCTGTTTATGTTTCACCTCGACTTCGCAAGTTACAAGATGAGATCCATCCATCTGATTTGTGAAAAAAAGGAACTTTCCACCCTTGTTCAACCAGCTTTAGCAGCGTTGGTTATAATTGTGGTGATTCATAGTGCGGTATAAGTTGTCCTGGTCTTTTGCGCATTAGACAAGAGTTGAGATGAGATGAGATGAGACTTCAGTGGCCCCCAGAACTTTCCATCCATATTTATCCTATTACCCCTACCCCGTACAACCTCAAAGCAATTATAATATTACGATCCATCGCCTGTCTCAGATTAACAACCCTGTGACTGAGTCAGCCAGGAATAGGATATTAATTTGAAGGTGATGATTGTTGTCCAAAAAAGGTAATGTCTGTAATAATTTCAGCAACTTCACAGCGGTTTGGTTTATATATATATATATATATATATATATATATATATATATATATATATATATATATATATATATATATATATATATATATAGAGAGAGAGAGAGAGAGAGAGAGAGAGAGCATCAATCATGAAAAAGAGTGGGTTGAAGTTCCGGAAGACATGACGGACTGACACAATGTAATAGTAACACTGGGTCGTGAGTGCAGAGAATGGGCAGCGGGCCGCACTGAGTTTGAAGTGAAACAGCTGATCCAAAGTAACACACATCAAGGTGACATGGGCATCTACACCGAAGGGTCAGTTGTGAGAAACAGACGTAGTTGTTGGGGTTTTATTGCAAAGGCTAATGTCGTAATGAACGAGTCTTGGAAAAGGAGAGTCTGGCATATGAGACTGCGACTTCCAGCATGAGAATGAAGGTAGAAGCAGTAACAGTGGCATTCCGTTGGCTAGAAGAGACTACTACAACACATATTGTATTAATTACGGATTCAAAGAATATGCTTAATAAGGTGGAGAAAGGAATGTTTCGTGTGGAATGGTTCTCGTCGCTTCAAAGGTCACAGATTGTGAGAATTGTATGGATATTTTGCCCTGGCCACGCGGGGGTGCGGGGGAATGAACAGGCTAATAGTAATAGGCTGGCAGGGAATGCACCTCTTGGTAGTTAATTGCCTATGGACAATCGGGAGGTGGTCGTGAGATTGTGGGACCTGGTGGAAAAGGCAGGGGCGTCACTAGGGGGGTGCGGGGGGTGCGGGGGTTGCGGGTCGCATCGGGTGACACCATCAAGGGGTGACACCAAAATAAAAAAATTGCAAATTTGACAAAGCAGACATAGCAAAATAACAAAAATTTAACTTTGTCCGAGTTTGTCGAAGTTCTTTATTTATGTTTTACCTGAAGTATTGAAGTTATATTGTTCAATTTGTTTTCTTTCTTATGTCCTTATTAACTTTTTGACTTATTTTACAAACATTACTAGTATATGTGATTATATATGGTACAGGAACACTCGGAAGAAGACCATGGTGAAAGTCTAGAGGGGTGACACCAAGAGTTTACCGCACTGGGTGACACCAACCCCAGTGACGCCACTGGGAAAAGGCAAGGGAATAGATTGAGAACCCGTATGTGGAAAGAATGAGATTGCGAGGGATCGGCAGGGCCCCGGCCCCAAGAAAGTGGGGACCCCAAAAAATATTGTCCGAGTGAGCAATTGTCATATATCATATGTATATATGACATAGAATATATGGACTTATAAAGGGCCCCATTTTTCAAATAGCTTAGGGCCTTATCAAGTCTGGAAGATTCTCAAAATTGAGAGGGAAGACCAGGAGAACTTTTAATCAGATAGCGGTGGGAATGATTAGTAGTATGCCTCTTCGCTGGCTGTTGAACGAGGGGACGGAGCACGTATGGGAATGTCCTGAGCAGTTATGTCGGTTCTTAACTCAGCTCAATATACACACATATATATATAAGCAACATTCAGGCTTGCACCGGTATTGTGACGTCATTATCCAATATGGCTGGCTGGTAGCAGTCCAGTTTGACATTGCAGTGTAGTCTTGTCGGTTGATTGTTTAAACTCATTGGACATTAGTTCAGAGTAACGCAGATAAAAGGTAACATAAAGGCCCCATCTGTTGCCCAATAGAAATGATATTTACCATTCAGCAGCCATGTAGAACGACACCATAGGCGGCGATTGTCGTTTTTGTTTGTATTGACAACAGAACTAAGTTTTTTCAAAGGCGCAGGGTCTGTTTCAATATCAATACATTCACATTCATTGTTGATGCTAATCTGTATTATTATGCAACTGCCCTTTGGTTAATGGACATAACGTCATTGCACTCAAAATGCAAAGAAAACCATGGACGGGCAGAAAAACGAATGAGACAGTATTACAAGAAACAAATGAAAACTATAAATTGATCAGATAAATCATAAACTAGGTGTAGACAGTAATGGGGGAAAATTGAGTCTCTGTGGTGAAGTGGTCAAGCCGTCTGCCTTGTGCTCCAAGGGTTGATAGTTCGATTCCAGGCTCTGCCTTTCGGTTCACAAGTGCATTTTTCTTCTCGGAGACTCGGAGGGGGGATGGGGGGGGGGGGTCGTTGCTGGTGCTTCAAGTCCAGAGTACATGCCTTGTGTGATGCTTTCAGCAGACCGCTCTGCAGAAAGAGGCCGAGTCATATGGAATAAAACCCGCAGTGCAATGAAGTCGCTCATGTCGCACTTTTAAGAATTTTTAAAGGAAAAATGAACTTAAAAACTTAGTGATTGCTGGCAAAATGATGGGATAAGAGCAAGGGGAAGGCAAAGTGTAAATGTGTGTATGACATGCCCACGTGGTATATTCGGGACAAGACCACAGAACTGATTTCAGACTCTGGGGGTTGTGTGATATAGTAACCCATATCTGCCCACGTTTAATGCATAACACATGATGATGATGAGATGCCAACCAATCAGCTTCCTCATTGCCATGGAATCTCGCATTTTCAGAACAACATGTCCATAACACTTTCCATTGGTTGGTTGTTCTCACGTAATATTCCCTCTGCCATTGACATGAAGCAGATAGGTTAGTGACTTCAGCATCATTAGTGTCTGCGAGCCACCCTTAGTGTTTCCAATGTAACGTTGATGCATTTGAAAATGATCTGGTACTGACTGTCTTAAGGCTGCATCAATATATCCCATAGCCCGGGAAGGTTAACCTGGTCAACAAACGCCTGCATAAGTCAGATGTGTCCTCCTAACGGCGCAAGAACACAGCTCTGCTGTAAGCAGGCACAGTGCAGTCACATCCGAAAAAACTCTCCAGATGAACTCAGAAGAAGAAGATATCCCATAGCCATGCCGGTCACAAAAAATCATCCTGCCAAGGCTGGGTGTTGAACCCAGGCACTTACCTTGGTTAGCAAACACACTAACAATTATACTATCACATAGCAGATGTTAGTTACATTAGAAGGTTCTTCTTCTGTTTATAATCCATGCTATCTGCTGTTGGTGATTATGTCCATCCACAGCCTTCCTTCTCGCGAATTGCTAATCATTTCTGATACTGATGTTCTTCCATACTGTGATATCAAACTTCCTCTTTTGATCACTTGAAATGTATTTCCTGTATCTGCAATGTTTGTCTCTTGTATAAATTTCAGTCTTTTTAGTTCACTCATTGATCCATAGAGTTTATCTTCCACTGTTGTTTGCCTAGATATGTTGTATTCGGGGCAGTCTTGGAGTATGCCAAACTGTTCCATCTTCTCTCTTGGTCTCTCCCTGCCTCTCTCTCCCTCCAGCTTACCCATTATGGTGACATACTCCAGCTTTCCCCTTCTCATGATTTGCCCAAGCAATCATAAGCAGAAGTTGCACAATATGAAATCCAAGAACAGTATGAATATATTATTTAAATAATACTATGATAATGAAGCATTTCTGCTACTGAATCTGAGTTGAGTTGAGTTAATAACCAACATCACAGCACTCAGGACATTCCATACACTCTCCGTCCTCATCTTCAGTGAAGAGTCTGAATTCTAATGGTACCAGTAGCAGTCTGATTATGTGTCTGTCTGGCCTTTCCTCAGAGTACTAAGTGTCGGTCAGATCCTCTGATCACTTCCTGCAGCACCATTCTCTCCAGACCATGATGATTTATCTATTCTTCCACACTATAGACATTATCCTAACACACCCTGACCATATCTACCTTATCGTGCACCAATATCTCATCCAATGATACAGACTCAGCCAATTTGTCCACCTGCTCGTTTCCCACTATACAAGCATGTCCTGGGGAAAAGATCCAGTGGATGGTCCGTGTATTTTTTTTTTTGGTTGCATTCGCTCACTTTGAGTTAAATACACACTCCATACACACTACTTCCAGTAGTGCTGGTCTGAATTTTGCGTGTGGATTAGCTTTCCCTATTAACAGTGTCCCTCGCCATCAGGCAAACCCACTCTGACTTATGAGGTACTTGTAATTTACGTCCCAAGTCAAGGACAACAGGTCAACATTTTAGTCCAGCTGTCCTGTGTAGGGTTGAATCCCTTATCTCGGCATCAGCACGCCGGATGTTTAAGAACACATGATCTTATCCATTCAGCCATGCTGACCTGTGGTCCATGTATTTCAATTTTGCTGTTAACTCTTTACAGGTTAAACACAGTCTCACTACTATGTTTATTATTTTTTTAAATTTAACATTTTGAACCCTTACAGGGCAAGATGCCTCACAAGTGTTGTGTGCCTGGTTGCCGATCCAACTATCGAGGTCAGGAATATGTATCTGTTTTCACATTTCCTTCAGACCCAGATTTAAAGAAGAAGTGGTTAGAGCTGATTGGACGAAGAGGTTATGTCGTCAATAAGAATTCTGTTGTCTGTGCCAGACATTTTCAAGCAGATTTGATCGTGACTGTTGATAGTGTCAAACGGGATGATGGGACATTGCTGTGTGTGCCACGAACCAAACCAAAACTGCAGAACGATGCTTTGCCAACAATATTCCCACATGCTTCATCCTCATCATCTGTAGAGGCACAGAGAAAGAGGAAAGCAACTAAAGAAAATAAAGATACAGAGGATACAAATGACCCTGAGATTTCACGGCAGAATTGTCTTATCAGGGACAGTATCGAATCATTCCATTCTCTGTGTAGAGAGATTGACAACCATATCCACCAGCGAATGAGTAAATCCAATCTGGCAGTGACATCTACAGATGGAGACCCGTCCAGATGTCTTACGGTAACATTTGCCTTCCTGTGAGGTTGTTGTAATTAAATTTATGTCATGATTCTGACACACAGTCATCATCCCTATTGATAGACAGTTCAACTCATGTGTGAAGAATATGTGTGTTTGGCTTGAGGGATTTATCTGTTTACTTTAGTTTATGTTGTGTGAATATGTGTGTTGTATATTTCAGCTTGAGGGATTTATCTGTTTACTTTAGTTTATGTTGTGTGAATATGTGTGTTGTATATTTCAGCTTGAGGGATTTATCTGTTTACTTCAGTTTATGTTGTGTGAATATGTGTGTTGTATATTTCAGCTTGAGGGATTTATCTGTTTACTTTAGTTTATGTTGTGTGAATATGTGTGTTGTATATTTCAGCTTGAGGGATTTATCTGTTTACTTTAGTTTATGTTGTGTGAATATGTGTGTTGTATATTTCAGCTTGAGGGATTTATCTGTTTACTTTAGTTTATGTTGTGTGAATATGTGTGTTGTATATTTCAGCTTGAGGGATTTATCTGTTTACTTCAGTTTATGTTGTGTGAATATGTGTGTTGTATATTTCAGCTTGAGGGATTTATCTGTTTACTTTAGTTTATGTTGTGTGAATATGTGTGTTGTATATTTCAGCTTGAGGGATTTATCTGTTTACTTTAGTTTATGTTGTGTGAATATGTGTGTTGTATATTTCAGCTTGAGGGATTTATCTGTTTACTTTAGTTTATGTTGTGTGAATATGTGTGTTGTATATTTCAGCTTGAGGGATTTATCTGTTTACTTTAGTTTATGTTGTGTGAATATGTGTGTTGTATATTTCAGCTTGAGGGATTTATCTGTTTACTTTAGTTTATGTTGTGTGAATATGTGTGTTGTATATTTCAGCTTGAGGGATTTATCTGTTTAGTTTATGTTGTGTGAATATGTGTGTTGTATATTTCAGCTTGAGGGATTTATCTGTTTACTTTAGTTTATGTTGTGTGAATATGTGTGTTGTATATTTCAGCTTGAGGGATTTATCTGTTTAGTTTATGTTGTGTGAATATGTGTGTTGTATATTTCAGCTTGAGGGATTTATCTGTTTACTTTAGTTTATGTTGTGTGAATATGTGTGTTGTATATTTCAGCTTGAGGGATTTATCTGTTTAGTTTATGTTGTGTGAATATGTGTGTTGTATATTTCAGCTTGAGGGATTTATCTGTTTACTTTAGTTTATGTTGTGTGAATATGTGTGTTGTATATTTCAGCTTGAGGGATTTATCTGTTTACTTTAGTTTATGTTGTGTGAATATGTGTGTTGTATATTTCAGCTTGATGGATTTATCTGTTTACTTTAGTTTATGTTGTGTGAATATGTGTGTTGTATATTTCAGCTTGAGGGATTTATCTGTTTAGTTTATGTTGTGTGAATATGTGTGTTGTATATTTCAGCTTGAGGGATTTATCTGTTTACTTTAGTTTATGTTGTGTGAATATGTGTGTTGTATATTTCAGCTTGATGGATTTATCTGTTTACTTTAGTTTATGTTGTGTGAATATGTGTGTTGTATATTTCAGCTTGAGGGATTTATCTGTTTAGTTTATGTTGTGTGAATATGTGTGTTGTATATTTCAGCTTGATGGATTTATCTGTTTACTTTAGTTTATGTTGTGTGAATATGTGTGTTGTATATTTCAGCTTGAGGGATTTATCTGTTTACTTTAGTTTATGTTGTGTGAATATGTGTGTTGTATATTTCAGCTTGATGGATTTATCTGTTTACTTTAGTTTATGTTGTGTGAATATGTGTGTTGTATATTTCAGCTTGAGGGATTTATCTGTTTAGTTTATGTTGTGTGAATATGTGTGTTGTATATTTCAGCTTGAGGGATTTATCTGTTTACTTTAGTTTATGTTGTGTGAATATGTGTGTTGTATATTTCAACTTGATGGATTTATCTGTTTACTTTAGTTTATGTTGTGTGAATATGTGTGTTGTATATTTCAGCTTGATGGATTTATCTGTTTACTTTAGTTTATGTTGTGTGAATATGTGTGTTGTATATTTCAGCTTTGATAATGCACATTGGGAGCAAGTTGCCACTAAACGTGTTGCATGGAGGGCAAACATCAGAAATGGAATAAAGACAAGGAGAAAATTATTGCAGATAAGTCACACACCGAGTGTGTGAGACGTAAGATGGTGCATGATGGTGGAAATGACCACGTGTTCACATGCACCCACTGTGAACGAATATTTACAGCGTGAATTGGCCTTATCAGTCACATTCGCTGCCGCCATGGGTAAAAGTTATTATGCCTTTTTGAAGCACAAACTATCGTCTGTCAAGACGGCAAGGTGCCAATGAATATTTCAGCTTGGGGGATTTATCTCCTTACTTTAGTTTATATGTGAATATGTCTTTTATATATTTCAGCTTGAAAGATTTATCTTCTTCTTCTTCTGCGTTCATCCGGAGTTTCTTTTTTTCGGATGTGACTGCGTTGTGCCTGTTTACATCAGAGCTGCGTTCTTGCGCCGTTAGGCCGACACATCCGACTTCTGCGGGCATTTGTTGACCGGGTTAACCTTCCTGGGGAAAGATTTATCTTATTACTTTAGTTTATGTTGTGTGAATTCTGCAGTATGTATCTGTACCTAATGTGCTGCCAGGCAATAATTCATGCAATCTATTGTTTGTGTCTTCATTGTTCAAATACTGTTATCATTTAACAATTTCTTGGGACAACATCCTTACATCACAGCAAAATATGGCAAGCAATAATTTATGCATCATTGTTCATATATTGTCATCATTTGGCAGTTACTTGAAAATTCAAGAAGGAATAGCAAACTACTGAACGTAAAACTTGCCAAGAAACACAAACAGCCAAAAAATTCTGGGATTGGCTGTGAGATATATGGATATAAAGGATATGCAACATACTTTTTTGTGTGGAGAGAACATCCTTTCGTTACAGCCCGCTGAAAATGTCTTCGATGCCTTGCCAGTTTTCCTGCCTCTTTCACCCTCATGTCCAAATTGTCTGCAATGTCCTGTGTCCATCTTCATGCTGGTCAGTCCCATCCTCTTCTACCAGAAACCATGCCTTCCATCACTGTTGTCCCCAAGCCACTGGGACCTTTAATATAGTCAAAGTATTTTAGTTTCCCAGACAAGAAATTGTTTATGAGCCAGATTTTTTCCATGTTCAGATCATGTAGGAGATCAGTATTTTTCTCCCTCTTGGTCCATTGTATTTTGAGAACTTTTCTGCAGCATTTGAGGTCAAAACCCTCAATTTTCTTCTTTAGTGATTCAACATTGTCCATTACCCACATTCGTGTGTGGCTACAAGAAATATGCATGTTGTTGGAACGTTTGCTTTTAAAACATCTTGTATCCTTTCTTGGTCACTAGTTTCTAAGCAAGTTATTGGTTAAGTGATCATTTGGTTAATGAGAAACGTATTGTTAGAAGGTGTTGATTGGTTGGTGAATCCTCAGAAAGACCTAATCTGATTTCTTAAGTCTCTAAACACAAAGGCCAGTGGGGTGTAGAAGACCTCTACTGGAATTGCACATCACATCTGTGGGGAGACAAGTTGAGATGTAACCAGGTCTGATTAAGCAGGGCCCACCTGGACTGACTGGGATCAAGTCTAGGTTGGCCATGTGACCTCTGTGGAGAGACATGTTAGATCATAACCAGGTCTGATTAAGCACAGCCCATCTAGACTGGCAGGGATCAAGTCTAGGTTGGTTGTGTGACCTCTGTGGAGAGACATGTTAGATCATAACCAGGTCTGATTAAGCACAGCCCATCTGGACTGGCAGGGATCAAGTCTAGGTTGGTTGTGTGACCTCTGTGGAGAGACATGTTAGATCATAACCAGATCTGATTAAGCACAGCCCATCTGGACTGGCAGGGATCAAGTCTAGGTTGGTTGTGTGACCTCTGTGGAGAGACATGTTAGATCATAACCAGGTCTGATTAAGCACAGCCCATCTGGACTGGCAGGGATCAAGTTTAGGTTGGTCGTATGACCTCTGTGGAGAGACATGTTAGATCATAACCAGGTCTCATTAAGCACAGCCCATCTGGACTGGCAGGGATCAAGTCTAGGTTGGTTGTGTGACCTCTGTGGAGAGACATGTTAGATCATAACCAGGTCTGATTAAGCACAGCCCATCTGGACTGGCAGGGATCAAGTCTAGGTTGGTCGTATGACCTCTGTGGAGAGACATGTTATATCATAACCAGGTCTCATTAAGCACAGCCCATCTGGACTGGCAGGGATCAAGTCTAGGCTAGTCATGTGACCTCTGTGGAGAGACATGTTAGATCGTAACCAGGTCTCGTTAAGCACAGCCCATCTGGACTGGCAGGGATCAAGTCTAGGCTAGTCATGTGACCTCTGCAGGTGTGAGGCATATCATTGTCAACAAACTCCAACCCAGTGTGGGGGAAAATATCAGGTGTCAGAGTAGGTGAGCATGGCCGAATGGACAAGAGTGCTGACTCTTACACTTTTGGCATGCTGATGCTGAGGAGGTGGGTTCAACCCTACACCAGTCAGTTGACTTCTCATCCTTGACTTGGGGACGTAAATTACCTCAGAATTCGGAGAGGATTCGCCTGATGGTGAGAGACACTGGTAATAGGGAAAGCTAATCCACATGCAAAAATAAGTCCAGTGCACTAGAAGTAGTAACACATGTATGAACTACATGTGAGTTTACAAAAGTGAGCTAAAAATACACACACACACACATGCACGCACACACATATGCATGCACGCACGCACGTACGTACGTAAAAACAAGAATGGGCACTGCGAGCATAGATATTGTTTGACACCTGTCAGTGGTGCATGAGTTGCAGCGCAGAAATCCTCAGGCATGACAGTGGCAGTAAAGAGAGCAGCAATAAATGTATGATTGTCATGTGCATTACTGGCTGGCGTGGGTAATCATGTTCCTCCCCAACTATGTTTTCTGTGTTCTTATCAGATTCAGCTGTTTATTTTCTATTGTGCCACACTTGTTTTCTAAGTTCTAGATAAGTTCAACTGTTTATTTTCTACTGTGCCACAACTATTTTCTAAGTTCTAGATAAGTTTAACTGTTTATTTTCTTCTGTGTTCTAAGCTCTAGATAAGTTCAACTGTTTATTTTCTACCGTACCAGAACTGTTTTCTATGTTCTAGATAAGTTCAGCTGTTTATTTTCTACTGTCTTCTAAGTTCTAGATAAGTTCAACTGTTTATTTTGTACCATGCCACAGCTGTTTTCTGTTCTAGATAAGTTCATCTGTTTATTTTCTACTGAGCCACAACTATTTTCTGTTCTAGATCAGTTCAGCTGTTTATTTTCTACTATTCCACACTTGTTTTCTAAGTTCCAGATAAGTTCAACTGTTTATTTTCTACTGTGCCACAACTGTTTTCTAAGTTGTAGATAAATTTAACTGTTAATTTTCTTCTGTGTTCTATGCTCTAGATAAGTTCAACTGTTTATTTTCTACTGTGCCACAACTGTTTTCTATGTTCTAGATAAGTTTAACTGTTTATAATATACTATGTCACTTTGCCCACAACTGTTTTCTATGTAACTGTTTACTATGTTGTAGGTAAGTCCAACTGTATATTGTCTACTTATCTTCTGTAGATTGCTCTGCCCACCAATGTTTTATGTGTTCATAAATTCAACTGTTTATTGTCCAGTATGTCACTCTGCCCACATCTGTTTTCTATGTTCTTGATAAGGTCAACTCTTCACCTTCTTCCTCTTCTTCCTCCTCCTACCCGTCTTCTTCTTGTACTTCTTCTTCTTGTGCTGCCATTTATTTCCCAGTAGAGCATTGGCCCTCAAGCAACTCCCACCAGGTCCTTGCCAGACTTGTTCATGAATGGTTAGATTTGGAGCTGACATTTTCTGCGGAATGAGGTAGCCAGTGCCACACTAACTCTCCTTGGTGGCCTCTTGTGACATGCTTGGTGGGCGTCAGTGTATTATTCTTTGCTTCCCTTATGGGACACGGCAGCATACAAGTGACATGCCACTACACATCAGTAATAAGATTTATTGTCACGCAAAGAAATCTTTAACCAGTTATACCCTAATTTGTATCTCCCCAGTATCCCCAACAGGGAGATGTCGGTGAAGCTGTATCTCCCCACTGTCCCCAACAGGGAGAAGTGGGTGAAGCTGTATCTCCCCACTGTCCCCAACAGGGAGATGTGGGTGAAGCTGTATCTCCCCAGTGTACCCAACAGGGAGATTTGGGTGAAGCTGTATCTCCCCAGTGTACCCAACAAAGAGATTTGGATGAAGCTGTATCTCCCCAGTATTGCCAACGTGGAGATGTGAGTGAAGCTGTATCTCCCCAACAGGGAGATGTGAGTGAAGCTGTATCTCCCCAACAGGGAGATGTGAGTGAAGCTGTATTTCCCCAACAGGGAGATGTGAGTGAAGCTGTATCTCTCCAGTATTGTCAACAGGGATATCTGGATGAAGCTGTATCTCGCCAGTATCCCCAACAAGGAGATGTGGGTGAAGCTGTATCTCCCCAGTGTCCCCAGCAGGGTGTTGTGGGTGAAGCTGTATTTCCCTAACAGAGAGATGTGGGTGAAGCTGTGTCTCCCTGGTCTCCCCAACAGGGAGATGTGGGTGAAGCTATATCTCCCCCAGTGTCCCCAACAAGGAGATGTAGGTGAAGCTGTATCTCCCCAGTGTCCCCAACAGGGAGATGTAGGTGAAGCTGTATCTCCCCAGTGTCCCCATATGTTGCACAGAAGCTGGAGTTTTTGGTAGCACTTAATTGACATGTCGCCTCATATCATTAATGAGATAAATTATTACATGAATATGCCTGTAAGCAATGACATCCTACTTTGAATCTCCTCAGTATCCCCAGCAGGGAGGTGCAGGTGGAGCTGTATCTCCCCAATATCCTCGGCAAGCAGATGTTGGAGAAACAGCTTATGTTGTTGCGCAAAAGCTGGAATTTTTGGAGCAGCAGAGGAAATACATGCACTTGTTTACTGACCATTTCATCGATAAGGTATAGTACTGACTGCCTGGGACTGCCTGTTTGTAGCCACTTTAGTAACATTTTCTAAATTGCTTTTTAATTATATAACCTGCATAGTTTGATACCTCTTGAAAAAACAAATCCAACAGTACCTTATTCAAGTCTGTAGGTCAATTATAACCTGAGATATTTGTGTGTCAGTTTATAATTTAATAGAAACAAATAGAAAAAACGATTTTGACCCTTTAACAACGTGTGACCTACCTACACACTCACACAACTGTTGGTTACACTGATGCCAAGGACAGATAACTACTGCCACTTTGTATATATACACACGCACACACAGATATATACATCTCCACGTCATGCAGTGATGACGTCAGACCACGCACGTGACTGTACATGCTGTTCTCAACGCAAGACCGCGAGGCGAAATCCATTTTAACCAGAGAATTCGCCTTACAAAGTTACCCAAATGTAAATGTTACGGACTGTATAGAGTGATGCCAATTTACACATAAATACTACAATGGGTGTTGAATGCAAACATGCATTTATTATCATTTACATTGCTATGAATAGTTCATAAGAATATTAAATGATCATCGATATATTATGGCACGGAAAACCGTTATTTCCCACCATTGAAATATCCCATTACAGCATCATGGCATGCAATCTTCATCATTTCTCTTCTTCTTTGCATTCATCCGGAGTGTTTTTTCAGATGTGATTGCGGTGTGTCTGGTTAGGCACCCTTGGATCGAAACCCTTAGGCCAACACATCCGACTTTTAGCGTGCATTTTTGACCAGGTTAGCATTCCTGGGAGACTCTCACTTTTGTGGTACTGTCCACCTTCCAGCTGGTCAAGTTGGAACAGTCGGAGACTGCACGGTCATCCCTCTAATGAAGGCAGGGACAGTCCATAGCATTTTCCGCCATCCAGCTCACAGAGGGAATCGTCACGTCCTGCTCATGGCTGCTTTAATTCCTCACTTCAATATATTGGGCATTTCGTTCACCCCGGGCCTTTCCCGCACAAACCAAGCTGGTCTGCAGTCAGTATCTACTTAGCGAGTTTTTCGGACATGTGCTTGTCGTCGTGTCTGTCAGAACTGTTCCAAACACATCGGACATTCGGAAAACTACCTAGTCAGAGCTGTTCTGAACAAAAGCGGCATTCGGAAACTAAGTAGCTGTTCCTAGCACGAGGGAAGACTAGTTAGAGCTTTTCCGGTCACGAAAGACATTTCACTCGGACGTAATTGCGTAGTGCCATTTTTATTTTGCCGCCCGTAGGCTGGCACTTCCGGCTTCAGCAGGAATTTTTAATGAGGTTAGCCTTCCTCGGAGACAGTTAGACTCTTATTTCGACTTCCACACAGCGAGCTATTCCTTTGGGCTGCCACGTAATGGATTCGCAAGCCAGGCGCCATTTCGTGTCAACGAGACAATTTTCCACCTTTGACTTTACTCACTCCATGAGTACGGTTACAGACTATCTTCGAAACACGCGCCCGAAGTGTTTTTCCACCTTTAGTACTCGCTCACGAGGTAGGCTACATGTGCTGCCGGCTCAGCACCTTACCTCCGTGCGTCTGTGTGCAAATGACGGCCAGGCCCTCTCATCCGGGGATCCCTCATATCCCCCAGCTAAGAGCCATTGAACGAGTATCTGCACCAAGCATGTAGCGTGCTCAGCACCTTACCTCAATTTTGATGTAGGTTTGTATCGGCCAGGCTCTCACTTCGAGACGTTCAGCCATTCACCTCAGCTGGGAGCCTTAGAGGTTATGTCCGAACTGTGATTATTGGCATCGTTTGCCTGATTTAGACTGCTATCCTCAGTCTACCTGCAGAGCAGCAGGTTGTGTCTCTCTTAGTCTGGTCCCTATCCCAAGAGCTGTCCAATATGTAGTTAATATCCATCGGCACAGTGCTTGGGGTCAGTGGGACACTCAAGCTCCCCCACCACGGCAAGGTGGAGACACTTCGGGGGAGATCTTCATCATTTAAGTTTGGGATGTTACCTCTGACTTAAATAGTCGAAAAGTACACAATATGCATGAAAATGGATGCTCAGTTTAATTATTCATACTAAATCAATTCCCAAAATCTATATAAAACAGAATTTACGAGTCAACTTACGTCTTAAAAAGACAGTCTCTTTATCTCCATAAGAAGAAAAATTTGAGAAGCCAAGAAGTATAGATTCGTAGACAATGGAGGGAACTACAATACTCAGTTATCGGTTTCTATTTTAATGGGATCTTGAAATAATCACGGAATTTAACATAACGAGTACACTTACTATCCCCCATATAAAAAAAATTCCGGTAAAATTCGGCAAACCTAACCGTAGTACCTACTGTTTGTTTGCCGCAGTGGTGTAGTGGCTAGTGGCTAACATGCTAGCTCACTCGTGGGCTAGAATCCGCACTAAGGCAAATTGTTAAAATTGACCCAGCCTCCCATGTTGACCCAGCCTCCCATCTTGACCCAGCCTCTCATGTTGACCCAGCCTCCCATGTCAACCCAGCCTCCCATGTCAACCCAGCCTTCCATATTTACTGCCCTCCCATGCCTACCCGGCCTCCCATGCCCGCCCCCTAGCATCCCATGCCTACCTAGTCTCCCATCCCCCCCCCAGCCTCCCATGCCTACCCAGCCTCCCATGCTGACCCAGCCTCTCATCTTGACCCAGCCTCCCATGTTGACCTAGCCTCCCATGTTGACCCAGCATATTGACCTCTATGTAAATCTTTAAAATAGCAATGATATATTTTCTCTAGGTAGATGTATATGTTTAAATGTATATGTTCTACATATGTAAATGTTTAAATATATTAGTATATTTAATCTATCTGTATATGTTTAAACACAAATATCTAGATATATATGTTTTAGTGTCTATAATTTCTCCGCAGATGATCAGAGAAGGTAAATCATGGACCAGAAATACAGTTGTAAACAAGCCAAATTTCACTGAGATGTGCCAGAATTTGGACAAGGCCGTGGAGTTTCTGTGTCTGATGTGTGAAGAGCTGTCGAGTAAGATTTGTCTTTCATTACAGCTATTGGTATTTTCAATAATCGTAAATTGCTCTTTTATTATAGTTATTGGTATTTTCATGGATCGTAAATTGCTATTTCTTCTTCTTCTTCTTCGTTCATCCGGAGTTTTTTTCCCGGATGTGATTGCGTTGTGCCTGTTTACAGCAGAGCTGCATTCTTGCGCCGTTAGGCCGACACATCCGACTTCTGCGGGCATTTGTTGACCGGGTTAACCTTCCCGGGGTAAATTGCTATTTTATTACAGTTATTGGTGTTTTCATGAATCATAAATTGCTCTTTTATTACAACTATTTTCATTAATCGTGCATAAATAATGTACGGGTGTTACCAGAACCATTATGGGGAAAAAAGAGCAGTAACACTAAACTACCATGTTTGCCAAAAACTAAGAATGTGTCCAGCCGTGTGTTACCCGCTCCCTAAAAGGAAGCAGAGAACCTGTCATACGTGTTGTAAGAGGCAGTGAAGGAGGATTGGTCATGGGATTGGCTTCCCCATTCCATTGAAAATATTCAGCTGCAAAACCCACACAGCCATAAGTAAGGCTAAAGATGCCAGTATTATGCTGGTCATTTCTACTTCTCGAAACATTTCCTGGTGCACAGTTTCTGTTGGGTGCACCAGAGATCTGAGTTGGTTTTGAATTTGGCTCCGATGTGGATTTGTTTTTGGGCGCTCACTGGCTTTGAACTCAAGCGTAGTCCATACACACTACTTCCAGTAGTGCTGGACTGAATTTTGTGTGTGGATTAGCTTTCCTTATTAACAGTGTCCCTTGTCATCAGGCGAACTCACTCTGATTTCAGAGGTGCTTGTAATTTACGTTCCCAAGTCAAGGACGATAGGTCAACATTTTAGTCCAACTGTCCGGTGTAGGGGTTGAACCGCTTACCTCGACATCGGCACATCGGATGTTTAAGAACACGTTCTTATCCATTTGGCCATGCTGACCTACCGATGCGGATTTGAACCTATGACTATCGGCAGAAAGGCAAGCATCTAGCCTTTACACTAGCACGGCTCCTGGTCACCCACATGCTAACTCTAATATAGGGTGTGTTTTTAATGACTGCAGTGTTTGAAAATATTGCTGGTCCAAGTTGTGTATTCACCCTCTGTAAAATTCATGCAACATAATAGGTAAATACAAAACTTATGCAACATAATAGGTAAATACATAACTTGGACCGGCAGTATTTTCAAACACTGCACAGTCATTAAAACTATACCCTATATTTGTCGCCACTTTCATGTATTACATGATTCAGATTTCTGATTCAATGATATATTTGCATGTTTTCTAGACACGGTGGCTGCAGAAATCAAAGATGGAAGGTTGATTCATCCAGAACTGTGTCACACTTCACTTGTGCTGCCTGGTTTGGCTTCAGGGAACAACCGCCTGCTATCTCTGGCTGCTGACAACATCTCCAAACGGCGAGCCATAATGCAGGGTCAGGCCACAGGTTAGTCTTTGTAAAGCTGAGAATGTCGGATACATTACTGGGGCAAGGTTAACTTAGGGATGCAGTGTTGGACAGCCGACATGAATTATCTAAATATCTTGAAAACTGTTAAGACACAAAGACATCTTTTCACAAACATCGGGAAAAAAGCATATTTGTTGTCACATTATGAAAAGTGGAAAACTGGATTCACTAGATCAAACAGAATTGGATTAGAAATATCAAGGGTACTGCATCCTGCATTGAATTTATAAACAGATGAATAAATTGGTTCAGACATCTTGTGAGAATGAAACCCAGTTAGCTGGTACTTAGTGTCTGCAATCGAAGAAGCTCTGGCTAAAGAGCTAAAGGGAAACATGCAGAAAGTCAACACAGTTCAAGCAGCACATGTAGCTCAAGATGGGGAAAAACCAGCTTCTCTTATACTTAATGGTATGAATAACATTATTTAGAGATCAGCTTGGCCGAGTGGATAAGAGCACCCATTCTTAAACATGCAGTGTGCTGAGAGGGGAGGTTGGTTTCAACGTTTACACCGGTCAGTTGGACTAAAATGTGGACTTCTCGCCCTTGACTTGGGATGTAAATTACAAGTATTTCTGAAATCAGAGTGGGTTCGTCTAATGGCGAGGGACACTGGTAATAGGAAAAGCTAATCCACAAGCAAAAATCAGTCCAGTGCTGCCAGAAGTACTGTGTATGGACTACGCTCGAGTTCAAAGCAGCAGGCAGGAAAAAAATTAGACTGCGCTAAAGCTGTGGAAATTTTTAAACATGGTTTCACATTCTGGAGTAGGTAGCACACATTTTTTGTTTCATTTCTTTGTCATTTTATTGTTTCGTGTTTCCATTCTTCTCATTTTGTTTTGATGACTTAAATGTAGTCATTAACAGAGTCAGACAACATGACTTTTGTAGTGCGAGACAGGTGGCCTGACCATGCGCCACAGACCCCATGTCTAAATCTGTACATACTTGTGCTGTGTGTGGGTAGGTTGTGTGTTTGTAGAATGTATGTTTTAGTAATATTATTCTGTGTAAGCGGGCCCGTTGGTGCTGTGGTCAGGACGTTAGGCTGACAATGACATGAGAGGGATTGGACAAGATTTCCGTGCCAGCTCTCTCCGTTGACTGCGGGAGGGAGAGACTGACCACCTATTTTTACGTGCACTCAGGTCTACAGAATGTGATGATCCTTACACTTGACATACAAACTGTAGGTTCTTGCTGTGGGATTTGTTTTTATTTTAAATTATTTGCAGCAAGTTTATACATTTTTGGGTAGATAGATGGTCAGATTGGCTGACTTGGGTCGATCTCTCTATCTCCCCCTCTTTGTCTCTGCTTCGGCCCCATTCTGTTTCTCTCTCTCTGTCTGTCTGTCTGTCTGTCTGTCTGTCTGTCTGTCTGTCTCTCTCTCTCTCTCTCTCTTTCTCCTGTCTCTGTTCCTCTCTCTGTCTCTCTATGTCTTTGTCCCTCTGTCTCTCTCTCTCTATCTCTCTTTCTCTCTCTCTCTCTGTCATGTTCCCTCTCTCTCTGTCTATCTGCCCCTTCTCTGCTCCTCTCTGTGTGTCCCTATATATAGATATATATGGTGTTAATTGCTATAGTTACTGCTACTGTATTTATTCCATTAATTATCCGAGCAATGTTTTTCCATGTTTCAGGCATGTATTCCTGCCCACATTGCTGCACTGTGTTCTGCCATCATGATGGTCTGTGCAGTCACATGGACAGAGCACACAGCCAACGCAGCAAGCGAGGTCGCAGCGGACAGGAATCTTCCTCAGGGGTGCTGGAAGGAGACACAACCAGCCGCAGGAAACACCAGAAGGGTGCATCTGACACAGGTGTCAAGGCTGAATTGGTTGAATCAGACAGTCGGGGCAGAGTAGACCGATGTGTAGAGAAGATTTTGTCTGATTGTGATGATGAAGATGATGATGATGTGGAGGAAACATGTTTACAAAATGACAGTGGAAACTCTAAGAGAAAGAAGGTTGTTGGTTCTCGGAAAGTCAATCTCCGCAGTCGTAAATCACTTCGACGGACTGCTGCATGTGCTAAGAAGAAGTTCAACTTCGATACCGAAGAGAAGCCATACAAGTGCAAAGTTTGTGGTGCCGAGTTTAAGAACCGTGATCGCCTGTTAGGACATGAAAGGAAGCACAAAGGCGAGAATCCTTTCCAGTGTAAAATTTGTGGTGCCAGATTTGACCGCACGTGTCGTCTGCGAGCGCATGCTAGCAAGCATACGGGAGTAAAACCTTTCCACTGTGCAATCTGTGGCAGTGGTTTTACACTGAATTCTACTCTACAGATACACATGAGGAAGCATACGGGAGAGACACCGTACGTGTGTGACGATTGTGGCGCTAGCTTTGAAAACAGACGGAAGCTTAAAATACATAGGATAACCCACACTGGGGAAAAACCTTATAAATGTGATGTTTGTGGGGCTGGATTTAATCAGACATATAATTTACAAATTCACAAAAGAAAACATACCGGGGAGAAACCATACATATGTGAAATCTGTGGCATGGGGTTTGCTGACAATTCAAATCTAAAAGTCCACTCAAAAAGACATGCAGGTGAGGATCCGTACCGATGTGATGTTTGTGGTGTAGGGTTTTCTCACAATGTCGGTCTTCAGATACATAAAAGTAAACACAGGGTTGATAAACCCCACAAATGTGATACGTGTGGGCTAAGATTCTCGGTTAAGTCCAGCCTGCAGAACCACAAAGGAAAGCATACGGGTGAGAAGCCGTACAGATGCGATGTATGTGGTGTCAGATTTTATGCAAAAACTAGTCTGCTCAATCATAAAAGAAAACATACGGGGGAGAAACCGTACAGATGTGATATATGTGGTATTAGGTTTTATGTGCATACAAGCTTGCTGAACCACAGAATGAAACATACTGGAGAGAAACCATACGAATGTGAATTTTGTGGCATAAAGTTTTCTGTGAATTCCAGTTTACAGAATCACCGGAGGAAACACACAGGAGAAAAACCTTACTTGTGTGATATTTGTGGCACAGAGTTTGCTCACAGTGGCAGTTTGCGAGACCATAAAAGACTACATACGGGAGAAAAACCCTATAAATGTAGTATATGTGGTGCAGATTTTTCTAATCGTAAGAAACTTCAAAGACACAAGAAAGTGCATGAAGAGGCAAACTTGTACACATGCACCATTCCAGGATTAGAGTTCTCTCAAAGTGACGTATTGCAGATAGGAATTTGAACAGATATGTTACTAGCACCTGGCCGTCTTGACAGATGAAAGTTTGTAACGCTGTGTTTCATCAAGGGCATAATAACTACAACCCATGGTGGGGACCAGAGATGGAGTTATACCACTCCATCCCCGGGAAGGTTAACCTGGTCAACAAATGCCCGCAGAAGTCTGATGTGTCGGCCTAACGGCGCAAGAACCCAGCTCTGCTGTAAACAGGCACAACGCAATCACGTCCGGGAAAAAAAACTCCGGATGAATGCAGAAGAAGAAGATACCTCTCCATAGCATGAAGTCTGGGCTGAATTGTAGAGACCATGTGTTGCCCGTGCAGTATGATCCCTCTCTCTGCCTGTCTAGTTTACTCCAGAGGAAAATTAACACCAATACATCTGGAATATGACGAGCTGTAGAAGCTGCTGGATCTGCAAAGCAGTACTCTTACTGTCCGCCTGTTGGAGCTTCGATCCTAAACCAGTTTCCAACCAAGGCTTAGGGCCTGGTCTGCCCTGCCATGACATTTTGTCATATCCTTGCTCCAGGATAAGGCTTGTACTCTCCCAGTTGCACTCCTCCAACCGACACAGTTGGGACAATGTAGGGTGTTGGGTTTGGTAAGCACCGCCCAACATTCGGCACTAACAGAAAGCAGCTATAAACAGATATGAACACATGATAAATAAATGCATGCAGAAAAGCTTACAGATATGCAGCATTTAACTGTAGAAAAGAGACATGCACAACATATTGCTTATTTTATTTCCTGGCATATTTCGCCACATCTTGTCAGATGCATACTAAAGAATTAGTTGCATGTCCTTTCCTTTGTTTTTTTTTTTTTTTGAACAGGATATTTGTTTGTTTTTTTAAACAGGATGTTTTTTTTTTTTAAACAGGACTTTTTTTTTATTAGGATGTTTTTTTTTATACATTGTTATTTTTGGGTTAAAACAGGATGTTTGTTTTTTTTAAAACAGGAATTTTTGTTTTAAACAGGTCTTTAAAAAAAATTTTTAAACAGGATGTTGCAGTTAACCCCAGCATTTATTAGCTGTTTGTGATTTTTTTAGGTAATTTTATGTTTAGTAGTTTGCCATTTTTTAATAAATTTATATGGGAGCCGGTCGTTCAGAAAGCAATGGCAAACTACTAAACATTAACTTGCTAAGAGATCACAACTGCAGTAAAGTGCTGATGTTGACAGTGATGTCCTGTAAAAGGATATGCAAACATTTAAAAAAAAAAAGTTTGCCATTGCTTTCTAATCAGCTGATGCTCAAACTGTTGTGAAAATCAGTGCAATGCGATCTGCTCCAAAACTGCCAGCGGCTGATTTCTGGTGTGTCAGCATTGTTGTGAAACAGCATTCATTACCCTTGAGCCACAGATGCCATGCAGTTGCATACTACAGAAGTAGTATAATAAAGTGCAGGGAACACATGAGTCCGCTCTACAGAAGTACAAGCACACAGACACAACTATCATCCATCGCATGTCTTGTATTCCCCCCCCCCCCCCCCCCCCCCCTTCCCATTACAGTCTTTCAAAATGTATTTCTCTTATAAGCCAGATGAGATCAGCATGACCAAATGGATAATAGAGTTCAATCTTAAACGTCCGGTGTGCTGATGCCAAGGTTGCGGATTCAACCCCAACACCGGACAGCTAGACTAAAATGTTGACTTCTCCTCCTTGACTTGGAGACGTAAATTATAAGTACCCCTGAAGTTGGAGTGGATTTGTCTAATGGTGAGGGACCCTGGTAATAAGAAAAGCTAATTCACACACAAAAATCAGTCAAGGCACTAGAAGTGGTAGCATGTCTATGGGCTATGCTTAAGTTCAAAGCAAACATTAAAAACAACAAGTAACTATATTTCTCTCATGTAAATTAAATCTGTTTATGTTTTATCTCCCTCTTTTCTGCTTCTCCCATTCACTTCCCTCCATAATTATCTTGTCTAGACTTTCCTATCTCTGTGCATGTCTACAATATTAAATGTTCCCCATTTGTTTGCACAACTGTGTTCAGTAGTGAGTTCTTGTTGGACAGATGTGTTTCTTCTCCTTGCTGTTCAGTAGTGAGTTCTTGTTGGACAGATGTGTTTCTTCTCCTTGCTGTTCAGTAGTGAGTTCTTGTTGGACAGATGTGTTTCTTCTCCTTGCTGTTCAGTAGTGAGTTCTTGTTGGACAGATGTGTTTCTTCTCGTTGGACAAATGTGTTTCTTCTCCTTGCTGTTCAGTAGTGAGTTCTTGTTGGACAGATGTGTTTCTTCTCCTTGCTGTTCAGTAGTGAGTACTTGTTGGACAGATGTGTTTTTTCTCCTTGCTGTTCAGTAGTGAGTTCTTGTTGGACAGATGTGTTTCTTCTCCTTGCTGTTCAGTAGTGAGTTCTTGTTGGACAGATGTGTTTCTTCTCCTTGCTGTTCAGTAGTGAGTTCTTGTTGGACAGATGTGTTTCTTCTCCTTGCTGTTCAGTAGTGAGTTCTTGTTGGACAAATGTGTTTCTTCTCCTTGCTGTTCAGTAGTGAGTTCTTGTTGGACAGATGTGTTTCTTCTCCTTGCTGTTCAGTAGTGAGTTCTTGTTGGACAGATGTGTTTCTTCTCCTTGCTGTTCAGTAGTAAGTTCTTGTTGGACAGATGTGTTTCTTCTCCTTGCTGACCGGTGCTTGTTAACTTCTCTAACATCAACATTCACAGCGAGATATGAGCGTTTCAGCTATTGTTTTCAACATGCAAGTTTGGCACAGATTTGTTGCCACTGAAAGAATGCACTCTCTTAGTTTTGACTTCTTTCTTCTATCTGTTCTATTCCATAAAGGGTTTAATTGGTAAATATTTTGTAGAGCAATGAGTGTTGTTTTTATTTCTATCATTATTTCTTTCATCGGCTGTCAGCAAAGAGGCTGGATATTCAAAACTACTCATGTTCTGTAATTTCTAGTCACTGATAAATATATCTTTTGCCATATTTATTTTATCAGTTGTAGTTACGTTTGTTTTTATTGCATTGAGATATAAATGTTGTTTTTCTTCTTGCCATTATCTCTGAAATGTTATTCTTTGCCTGTGTGGCCAGGTTACCTGAAACTGGCTACCATGTCTTTATGTTTGAAGAAATTTGTTTTCTTTATTTAACTCACTGGCTACCATGTCTTTCTGTTTGTATGTAGTTTTCTTGGTTTAACTCTATGGCTACCATGTCTTTCTGTTTGTATGTAGTTTTCTTTATTTAACTCACTGGCTACCATGTCTTTCTGTTTGTATGTAGTTTTTTTTATTTAACTCACTGGCTACCATGTCTTTCTGTTTGTATGTAGTTTTCTTTATTTAACTCACTGGCTACCATGTCTTTCTGTTTGTATGTAGTTTTCTTTATTTAACTCACTGGCTACCATGTCTTTCTGTTTGCATGTAGTTTTTTTTTATTTAACTCACTGGCTACCATGTCTTTCTGTTTGTATGTAGTTTTCTTTATTTAACTCACTGGCTACCATGTCTTTCTGTTTGTATGTAGTTTTCTTTATTTAACTCACTGGCTACCATGTCTTTCTGTTTGTATGTAGTTTTCTTTATATAACTCACTGACTGCCATGTCTTTCTGTTTGTATGTAGTTTTCTTGGTTTAACTCACTGGCTACCATGTCTTTCTGTTAGTATGTAGTTTTCTTTATTTAACTCACTGACTGCCATGTCTTTCTGTTTGTATGTAGTTTTCTTGGTTTAACTCACTGGCTACCATGTCTTTCTGTTAGTATGTAGTTTTCTTTATTTAACTCACTGACTGCCATGTCTTTCTGTTTGTATGTAGTTTTCTTGGTTTAATTCACTGGCTACCATGTCTTTCTGTTTGTATGTAGTTTTCTTTATTTAACTCACTGACTGCCATGTCTTTCTGTTTGTATGTAGTTTTCTTGGTTTAACTCACTGGCTACCATGTCTTTCTGTTTGTATGTAGTTTTCCTGGTTTAACTCGCTGACTGCCATGTCTTTCTGTTTGGGTGTAGGTGTTTTATTTGCTTAACTCACTGACTGCCATGTCTTTCTGTTTGTATGTAATTTTCTTTGCTTAACTCACTGGCTGCCATGTCTTTTCTGTTTCTATGTAGGTGTTTTCTTTGTTTAACTGACTGTGAAGTCTTTCTGTTTGCATAGGAGTGTCTTTTATGTTTGAATTACAATGGAGAAAGATTGCTTTGGCATGACGTTTTCTTGAGATTTTCTATAATAGAAAGAACACTGCATGAAGAAAGTGATGATGCAATTGGTAGTCGGTCTTCTGGAAGACAACGGATAAACCTTACAGTCTGACACTGATGTTCATGTTGTGTGAGTCCTGAAACATGCTTGCATCTATCGCAGTGCGGTTGGCATATGAGACTTTTCTCCCAACCCAGTACCAAAGTACTATCTTCACTAGGACTTTGTTGCAGACCTCTCCTACCCCTCTCCATGCTGAGAAATCAATGGAGTGGTAGTGACACTTACACATCTGCAGATGGCATATTAGGGTGTACCCAGGTGATGGTTCAGCACAGCGTGTGGGATTAGCCTAGGTTGGTAGTCGGCATTGGAGGGATGAAGGGGTTAGTATCATGCTGCCTGCCTTTACTTCCCAGGTAATTTCCTGATACCCATTTTAAACTGTCTAGATCTGGAAATTCAGGTCAGTGGAGGGGAAATCCCACCATGAGGGGATTTGAACTAATGATCTCTGGATCAACATGCTGGCCACTGGGCTATGGCAGGTCTACAAGATGCACACAGGGTATCATTAATCTTTATTGATGACGCCCAACTGGAGATAGTAGACCATTTTGTTGTTTGTCCATCAAGAATGATGATGGCTATTCATTTCATCCAGCAGGGTTGAAAGTATGGAGCCGTGAGTTCTAAGATGGCGGATAAGGCCTATTTTGGCTCAAAATGTTCTTTGACAATGTGGACAAAGAATGCTTGACGTTTCTGAAGGAGAATTTCCTGCAGTGGTTTTTCTGTCCTGCCTTTTCTTCACAGCTCTTGTCGTCCAGGTTGCCTCTCACGTGTCTGAACCCTTGCGTAATGATGCACGCCATGGATTTCGGTCTCTGGCTGCAGTCTCCCAGGTGTCATGATGAATTCCAAAAGCATTTAGTGAGATTTTCAGAGTGTCTTTAAAGCATTTCCTCTGGCGCCTAGGGGGCGTTTACCACAACGCAGCTCGCTGTAGAAAATTCCTTTAGGGAGCCTGTGATCTGGCATGTAAGTTAAGTGACCAGCCCAGCGAATCTGATTCTTCATCAGTAGAGTGAGGATACTGGGCATGGGCGATCTTTCTAGAACTTCAGCGTCTGGGATCTTATCTTGCCATTTAATCTTTAGTAGCTTCCTAAGGCAGACTGTGTGGAAGTGGTTTAATTTCCCAGCGTGTCGCTGATAAACAGTCCAGGTTTCATAAGCATATAGCAGTGTGACCATTTTAGACCATTTTACATATTTAGGATCAGAGGTAAATAGCAAATTATCCCTAGATCAAGAAACCAACATCAGGATTGGTAAGGCAGCAACAACAATGAACAGGTTAACAAAAAGAGTGGGAGAGCAGGAAGCTTACTGCCAAAACAAAAGTCCTTGTCTATTTGGCTTGTGTCCTTAGTACTCTTCTTTATGACAGTGAAGCCTGGTCGACTTACACCAAGAAAAACATTTAAACAGCTTTCATATGCGTATCTGCGAAGAATACTTGGTATTAAGTGGCAAGACAAAATCACAAATACTGAAGTATTGGAAAGATCAGGTTGTGTGACGGTTTGTTCCATGCTCAGACTTCATAGACTCAGATGGATATGAGACATCTTTTTTTTAATAAATTACAGATGGGTAAGAGATCTCAGGGTCGGCCTCTATTACGATACAAAGATGTGTGTAAGCGGGACATGATTGATACAGGCATTGATAATTGGGAGCAAGTCGCTGGTGAACGTGTTGCATGGAGGGCAAACATCAGAAATGGAATAAAGACAAAGGAGAACATTATTGCAGATAAGTCACACACTGAGCATGTGAGACATAAGATGGTGCATGATGGTGAAAATGACCATATGTTCACATGCATACATTGTGGACGAACATGTACAGTGTGAATTGACCTGATTAATCACATTCGAAACCGCCATGGGTTGTAGTTATTATACCTTTTTGAAGCACAATGTAACAAACTATTGTCTGTCAAGACGGCAAGGTGCCAATGAAATGAATCACAGTTCTCCACATAGGAAATATTAAATATGGAACTGATCAGTTTATCCACATAGATAACATGACACTCAACAATTAATCCCATAGACAACATGACACTCAACAGTTATTTATTCACATGATATAATAAGTATGTAACTAGTATTATAATAAGTTATTCACATTTAATTAAAACGTAAACAGAGGAAGTATTGGTTCTAATTTCATGTTTTTCTTTAGATCTGTTTGTGTTGTTCCTGATGAAGATCGCTAATGTTGACTCGTTGTGTTGTGCTGTATCATATGTTTATCTTACTTTTACGTTGTTATCGTCATTGTTATTTTCCACACTGTGATTTCCATTGGGTAGATTTGCGTTCGTTGTAAGATGTGTAGACTGTCTGTGTTTATTATCTCTAACTAGTTAGTTAGTTAGTCGAGGTTCCAACTTCACAGCAACGGGTCGTCCCCATTATGCTCCATTCCTGTGCCAGTGAATATCACACAAAACGCTCCCCACTGTCCAATGTGAAAAGTGGAAAAGACAGGAATCTCTGCAATCCAACAGCCCGCATAGGTACACTGTGCATAATGCAGCCGCTAGAATGCAAACACAAAATTCATCCACGAAAACCACAGTTCATCGTCGATGGACTCGGCAGTCACCAGAAAGACCTCACTGACCCGGGTTTTCTCACATGGCTCGATCTTTTACCGCAGGGCAACCCGCCGAAAGTGTCGCATAAAGCACGAACTCAGCAGCTTCAGCGCCGACTCTTGGGAGTCTCCTGAAAAATGCACTCGTGAACCGAAAAGGCACTTCAGTCAATTCAGCAACAGCCGGTAGCCATTATTCCGAACATGCAGGTCACTGTACAGGACAGATGTAAAAGCATTCCACGCGAATCTCACAGTGTCGCCCACACACTCACTCAGTAGCAGGGCGACGGAACCATGTACTACCAGTCCAACATGAGGAAAATGCGATTGCAAACCGTAGCTACAAGCATAAACACGCCTCAGGCCTTAACGGTTCAACGCCTAACCGCCATGTTGGCGACAGGAAGTCGCTCACAACGGCTCATGGAAAAGTGTCTTAGTCTCTCGCCATCTCTCCTGGCTCATACACCCTCATGTCTACAACACCTGCAATATCCTGTGACCATTTTCTTGCTGGTCGACCAGTCTCTTCCAGGAACCAGGCCTCCTGTCAGTCCCGTCCATCACGGTGTAATTTAGCCAAGGTATTTCCCTTTCTGATACATGATATTGTTTTTGAGTCAGTTTTCTTCCACGTTAAGATCTGGTAGAATGGCAGTGTTTGTCTACTTCTTTGCCCAGGATATTCTGTAAACATTTCTGTAAACTTCTCTGTAAGCTCGAAGCTCAAAATCCCCGTTTTCCTCTTTCATGATCGCGAATGATCAATGCCTCATATCCATATGTTCTGTTGTGTGCACTTGTTTCAAAACACAGAGACACATTTTCACAAACTTAACTGGAGAACGAGCAAGCTATATTTCACGTGATATACGATTTGCGAAAATTTCTTCCCTTGATAACACAATTCTGTTTGGAGTGCGAAAGAATTACCCCAGCAAACACTCACTCACTCGCTCACTCACTCACTCACTCACTCACTCACTCACTCACTCACTCACTCACTCACTCACTCACTCACTCACTCACCCACCCACCCACCCACCCACTCACTCACTGACTCACTGACTCGCTCACTCGCTCACTCACTCACTCACTCACTTACTCACTCACTCACTCACGTACTCAGTTGGAGACTTACAAGATTGCTGTACAGTGGTTAGTTATGGTCTAGGAGAGAAAAAGGAGGCAGATTTGCAGATTCTATAAAAAAAGCGTAGTATGCTTGTTGGAAATATCTGGTATCAACTAAATGTTTTGCATATCCTTTACAGGACATCGCTGTCAACATCAACATCTTTCAGCTGATTGTTGATTTCTTGGCAAGATTCCGCTCAGTAGTTTGCCATTGCTTTCTGAGCGGCCGGCTCATTATCTCGCAAGTCACGAGCGAGGGTCGAACCGCTTCCAATTCTCGCCTCGCTGCGAGACCCTGCGTGGATAAACGGGATTACGGAGAAAGTGGTGTAACCCCTCAGCCAGAGAGACTGGTATCAACTACAACCAAGGAATTTATGGACGCGGAGGAGTCGTGACAATAGGTTCAGAAACCAGATGAAATACATCCTCATCAGGAGAAAATTTCTGAGTGCTTTCAGTCTCCAAAACTGCCAAATGCAGACTGCAAATACATTTACAATTAAAGAAGACACAATTTGATTCAAACGTCGAGTGGCTGAAAGAATAGGGGCACTCTAGAACTTAAACTTTCGATGCGCTGATGTCGAGATAGGAGGTTTAACGCCTACACCGGCATTAAGCTGGACTTAAACATTGGTTTCTCGTTCAGAAAGCTTTGTCAAAGTTAAAGTTAGTTGCAAGCTCTTTACAGATCGTCGCAACCAACCCCGGCATTCTTTGCCTGTTTGTGATTTACAAGGCAATTTTACGCTCTGTACTGTTCTGTTGCTTTCTGGAAGACCAATGCTCATACCGTTGTTAAAAGTCAACAGAAGATAGTCTGCTTTCAAATCGCCGTCACTTGATTTCGAATGGGATTTGCGGGATTGCGCATCGCTTTCGCTAGCCCTTCGCCACATACTTGGCAAACTACTGAACGTAAAATTGCCTGCAATATTCAACGTTGGGTTGATCGTAACGTTCTGCAACGAACATGCAACATATAGTTCTTGTAACATTAAATTAGAGGTGTGTTTATTCGACGTTCTTGTAACATTAAATTAGACGTGTGTTCATTCTGGCGTTCTTATGCCATTAAATTAGAGGTGTCTTTATTCTGGCGTTCTTGTAAGATTAAATGTTAGGTGTATTTATTCAGGTGTAATTAACAGAATAACCAGTATGGGATGAAATGTGTACTACTTACTTAACTAAGTGTCCCAGATTATGAAACACTAAATCACAGGTTATGAGGCCAGCAGTGCGAGAGCAATAATTTAGGGGGAGTGGGGAATAGAAACGGTCCAGTGAACATGTCAGGTAAATCCATAGCGGGTGAGGCCAATCCTCTATGGGGAAGAGGGCGGGGAAAGTGGATAAGTTAAGATACGACGAAGGACCGAATGTGAACCTCAAGTGGGTTGTCTAAGTTCACGTATCGACAATGTGAATTACCAAAATACGATAAGTAGATTGTGAGCTTTACTAGAACACGATTTTTTTTTTTTAGCATATCCTTTACAGGACTTAGCTGTCAACACCAGCGGGCTACAAAGAAGAAACTTGAAACATGTAGTAGCAGTTCAGGGGAATTGGCAATGGTTGATAAGAATAAAGGGAACTGCAGTAAAGCTTAAAAAACGAATGAATTACCAAAATACGATAAGTAGATTGTGAGCTTTACTAGAACACGATTACAAGAAACAAAATGAACGTTGCGGCCAAAGCCTTGTGGGTTTGCACCAGTATTCGTTGGTCGATGAGTAATGATGTGCACATACGCAGAATTGAAGAGTAGTATAACTGTAGAGAGACCTAGTTAGAAAGGAGGATAAAGGGGGTGGGGGGGGGGAGGGGTTGGGTGAAGAGTGTAGCATTGGGTTTTTCGCATGGGCCATATGGCCGTCGTTATGGTTTGTCGTTGTTGGCTGATGAAGGCTTTCTTGTCTCTCTGTGGCGTTTGATATGGCCAAAGTATTTCAGTTTCAGAGACATGACGCTGGTTCTGAGCCAGTTGTCTTCATTGGTCACATCTTTATCAAGTAAAAAATAAAACATCACCCGCAACCCCTAGGAAAATGAAGAGGCTGGAATCTAAACATGTTATCATTAGCCAGGTCTATCATCCGCCTGAACCAACAAAGATATATTAAACTAGGGTCGGGAGTTTCCGTGGCGAAGTGGTTAAGCCGTCTGCCTCACGCTCCGAAGGTTGTGGGTTCGATTCCCGGCTACGTCTTTCGGTTCACGAGTGCAATTTTCTCGGAGACTCCTGGCGGTCGTCGCTTGAGCTTCGGAGTTCGTGCTTTGTGCGACGCTTTCGGCAGGCTGCCAAGCAAAAAGAAACTGAGCCATGTGGTATAAAACCCGGTGCAATGAAGTCGATTCTCTCGACTGTTAAGACTTCTTCTTTTTTTTTTTAAACTATGGTCGCAGACCTTGTAACTGAGAAATCGGGACGTTTCTCACGGAATCCAAAGCTATTACAGAAATTAATATTATCCCTAACCATTATCACCATGAGTTCTGTCAACTGGCGTAGGCGTTCATGTCTCTCCACGGATCTCGGTCCTTGGTGTTCCTGATAAACTGTGCTGATGATATTCTTGCATACCACCGTCTCAGTCCATCCAGCATCATTTCTCTGTCTGCCGTTTCTCCCACTAATTCTTCCAGTCGATATTGTCCATTTCTTCTCTTCTCATTATATACCCCACAAAACGTTGTTCGTATCTTTCTTATATTTGTGTGTAATGCTTTGCTTTCATTAGACTCCTTCTGTCAATCGTTGTTAGTGACTCTGGCAGTCCAAGGTACTGACAACGTCAGGAACCACATCTCTGTTGCTTCAAAGCTCTTCCTTATTTGTTCATCCACGTTCCAATATTCACTGCCATCCAACAAAACAAGTTCTATATAACACACGCTTGTGAAACCTGGACTGTTTACCAGCGACACGCTAGGAAATTAACCCCCCCCCCCCCCACCCACAGTCTGTCTTGGGAGGCTACTGAAGATTAAATGGCAAGACAAGATGCCAGACATTGAATTCTTAGAAAAAGCGTCCATGCCCAGTATCCACACTCTACTAATGAAGAATCAGATTCGCTGAGCTGGTCTCCTGACTCGCATGCCAGACCACAGGCTCCCTAAACGAATTTTTTATGATGAGCTGTGTTGTGGTAAACGCTCCAAGGCGGCCAGAGGAAACGCTTAAAAGGCACTGAAAATATTGCCCAAAGCTTTTGGAATTCACCACGACACTTAGGAGGCTTCTGCCAAAGACCGACATTCATGGCGTACATAATTATGCAAGGGTGTAGTCACATGCGAAGCAAACAGGACTGCAAGAACTGTGGAAAAAAGGCTGGACAAAAAACAAAATAAATAAATAAAACCACCGAAGGAGACCCTCTTCCCGGAATGTCAAGCATTCTTTGCCCACATTGTCAAAATACATTTCAAGCCAAAAATAGGCCTTACCAGCCATCTTAGAATTCACGGCCCCAAACTTTCGACCCCACTGGATGAAATTAATGGTCATCATCATTCTTGATGGACAAACACCATATAACATGACAGCATTCTCGTTATCACATTAAGTGATAGTGACGTATTGCGTACAATATTTTTCATTTTCTGAAATTCAGCTTTTGCTAGACAAATTCTGCTCTTACTTAATCTCAGTCACAAGTTAAAAATCCCTACCAACTGAAAATCGAGAAACAGATTGATTTAATCGTTTTTTTTTTTTTTCTGTTTCACAGGCAAAATCCTGAACAAAAGAGCGTCGGTTTTCGGAACAGCGAATCATTTAATAAAAAGCCATGACCGTCTGGGAAAACCGGGACATCCGGCAACAATATACCAAACCTGACTGTCATATACAAAACACACTGCATTCGACAACAGAGAAACAGGATACAGATTTGTAACACGGATCTTAGTGACATCATATACCAGGGAAAGAATGTGTCATGTGTTCTATGAACTTCATCTTCCTCGGCTACCAGTTTACCATACCACTGTTCCGTGTGTGTTTATGGCCGACGAGTGTGACGGTTCTATAAATAACTCGGACAGTGGACTCCTGCACACAGTTATACGAACTTATACTTACTGTTTTTGTGTTAATAATTGGATTCACCAGCCGAAGGTCAACGGAACAAGATGGGTAAATATTGTTAATGTAACATAGAGAATTGATTGTATTGTAAAAATGTAGTCGCACAGGAGATACTGATGCTGTTGTTGGGGTGTCAAGTGTTAGGTCTTTACACATTCTAGGTCTTTAATCTAATTAACTATCTCTTTACACATGAGGTTGGGTGTCCAGTTCACTTCATCGTCGTTTTTCTTTCCAAGGATATTCTGAAAATATTCAAGTACCCATGCATACGAGGGTGGGTCGACACCTGAGAAGTATTGTCACTGGACTGTATTTAAAACAATATGTTTTTCTAACTTAATTATTAGTTAGTTAGTTAGTTAGTTAGTTAGTTAGTTAGTTAGTTAGTTAGTTAGTTAGTTAGTCGACAGATCATCCTCATTGCACATCGAACCATTCAGTCCATAAGTGCTCGGATCCCCTCCTCAGCAAATCCCTCAGCGTATAGCTGCTCACGACACCAGTTCTGTGTTGGTTAATCAATCTTCTTTGGCTTCCTGCCTAGTGTTCTTGTTTGGCCACCCTCTTTTAATTTGCTGTTCTCGCAGTCTATGGTTGTAGAATCACAGTCATCGCTTAGTTCACGCAACAGTCTTACTTCTCGTAGAGCATTCAGAATGTCAGCCTGGTCCATAGCGTCCGCCCTCCACGGTAGCCTTACCTGCGAGCTTGTCAGCCCGCTCATTTCCTTGTACTCCCGCATGCCCTGGCACGAAGATGAAACTAATCTTTGCCAGCCGAGACCGCTCCAGAGACAGCAACCACTCTCTTCGGATCCACCCCATCTCTATCCTCTTGAGCATACCCATTGAGTCGCTAAGGAAACATGCCCTAGTGAATGTCTGTGTCTCTAGCCATGTTATTGCTTTACTTACTGCCATGACTTCCATGGTCAGGCTACTTGTGGTTTCAGCAAAAGCACCAGAGTCCTCCTTCACAATTCTCCCTCCGGCCCGAGCTGTAAAGGCCCATGAGCTTCTCACATGTCGGACGACCGACCCATCTGTGTAAATGACAGCATCACCGTCTAGCGAATTCTCGAAAATCTAACTTAATTATATCCTAGGCCATGACGTACGTGGGTGGGTGCCCAATTCATTTCCTCGTCTCCCCTTCTTATAACAATCTAAACATTTTCTGGTACCCATGTTTGCGTGGGTGGGCCGACCCCCGAGAGATACTGGATTGCATTTATAACATTTATATCCTGTAAAATCCATCTGTGTTATAAGTGGTATAAATAGCGTCTGTTGTTAGTACCTCTGAAAAACATCTGATGGCCGTGGAAGTGTGGCTTCTGAGGAAAATGCAAAGAACACTATGGACAGACAGAAAAACTAATGAGCAAGTCCTTCAAGAAACAAATGAAGATCGTACGCTGATTAGAGAATTTAGACGTAGATAGTCACAGTTTTTTTTGGACACGTTATGAGAAGAGTTAAATTGGAGAACTTGGTGACAACTGGCAAGATTGAGGAGAAGAAAACAAGGAGAAGGCAGAGAAGTAAATACCTGGATGGCTTGACCACGTGGTATGATCGAGACAAGAACAGTGAGCTGAACCACGACTGTGGCGATCGCGTGAGATGAAGAAACATGACCGCCCACGCTGATCGGCATGGCACATGCTGATGATGTTAGTACATATAAATAGCGTCTATTGTAAGATCATATAATATTATAATGAATGTTTATGCTTTTCTAATTTACACTATTACATGTTGTGTAGATTGTATTATTGTATCATGAAGGCAACTATGATGGTGGAGTGGCCAGACAACCTGCCTCGCGTTACTAAAGTCCTGGGTTCGGACTCAGTTATTCAGTTCATGAGTGCGGTTTTTCTCGGAACCCCCTTAGGTGTCGTCGCTGGAGCTGCAGAGTTTGTGTTCTGTGCTAACTTTGGGCAGGTGGCAGTTCAGAAAGAATATCGAACCATATGGGTAGAACCCGGCGCAATGAAGTCGATAATCTTGTCTGTAACCCCTTTATTCATATTGTGTTATCCATCTTCACTCCTGTCAGCATATTTACAGCTTTTCAATGACTAACTTAAGTTAGTATATTACTTTGCAATTGAGTTGAGTTGAGTTGAGTTGAGTTGAGTTGAGTTGAGTTGAGTTGAGTTGAGCTGAGCTGAGCTGAGTTGAGTTGAGACAAGAACCGACATCACAGCACTCGAGACATTCCCATATGTGATCAGGCCTCATCTTCAACAGCCAGCGAAGAGTTCCAGTACTAATAGTACCAGTTGTAATTTGATTATATGTCCGCCTGGCCTTTCCCCAGAGTACTGACTGTCGGCTAGATCATCTGGTCATTCCCAGCTGCTCCATTCTCTCCTAGCTATTATGGTGTAACTGTTCATCCACGTTATAAACAAGATTCCAAACAGCCCTGACTACATCTACCGTATCACATGTCACACGATCTCACGAGATCTTTACCCGGATAAGTCCTATCATAGAATGAAAGTTAGTTTTCAGCATACAATCAAAACCTACTCTTTACCCTCTCAGACAAACCTTTTATACAATGTAAATACCTAGGGTCGGACTCCGTGGCAAAGGTCTTACGGACGCGATTCGTAAGCCCGCTTCCCCGCGTTCGAAACCTGTCAACATCTCAAATTGCATCCAGGCACTCTCGCCACTTCATTCACACCTCAAAGAAACTTCATGTGTGAATGGACATTATATACTTTATTTCAGGCGAACGTGCTATATTTACACACACAGGATCAGGCGGTAATTGCCGGCCTAAATGTACATGTCGCCTTTCCTCACAACAACCCGTACATACTCAAATACAATCTCACACTTGCGATCTATAACATGCGCCCTCGTAAACTACACATTGGCTCTCGGAAACAATCACACGTCCTGTCTGGAAGACTGTCGGGTCCCGTCTCAGTAACCTCAGTCCACTCGCTACCCTTGTCGTTCTAAACTTCGTTCGGTCAGCAAAACCTCGTGCTGTTCCACTCGTCACGTAGTACAGTAGTCTTGTTCGTGTCAACCTTGGGTTGTCCTACTGTTAAGTCTGTTTACGGGTGTTGTCCCGTGAACTAGCGTCCCCCGCCCTATCTTCGGGGTTGGTCCTGCTGGTATCCTAGATATGACACGTCCGTGTCCTCATCTAAGTCCTGTCTTATGACTGTTCTAAGTTATCCCTTGCGGTCTTTCTCTATTCTGTCTACTCCCTCGTAGAGGTCCTTATCTACGTCCTATCTGCCCTTATCCCTCTTCTGTCTCCTGTCCTATCTATGTCCTACCTAACACTTTGACAAAACCCAGCTGCGACCGATTTGGCGACAGATCGCGTTGCGCTGGGTTTTAACCAGTTGGTATGGGAGCAGGTCGTTCAAACAGCATTGACAAACTACTGAACGTAAACTTGCCAAGACATCAACGACAGCAATAAAATGCAAAAAAACAAAACAACAACCTAAGGGAATGTTGTACATTGATTAGAGATGTACATTATATGACAAAACCGGGTTGTACATTGATTAGAGATGTACATTATATGACAAAACCGGGTTGTACCCCATATGTCTCGGTCTCTTTCGCAGGACGGCCTGCCGAGAGCGTAACACAAATATGTCCTCCGTAGCTCCAGCGACGAACCCCAGGAGTATCCTAGAAAATTGCACTCGTTAACTAAACAACGTAGGTCGGAGTTGAACCAACAACCTTCAGAGCGCAAGACGGGTGATATAATCACTTCACCGCTCAGACTTCCTTGAATTCTAACAGAAATGTTTTAAGTTTGTGACATTGTTTCTCACACAGGCAATATCTTCAGGAGCAGAGCAAAGCCGGTTAAAACTCCGACTTTAACTATTATACAGAATACCGGAGGGACAGGTAATGTAAGTGAATGTTGGAGTGACAGGTGGCGAATGTTGTAGTGACAAGTGGTGAATGTTGGAGTGACAGGTAATGTTAGTGAATGTTAGAGTAGCAGGCGGTAAATGTTGGAGTGACAGGTGGTGAATGTTGGAGTGACGGGTGGTGAATGTTTGAGTAGCAGGCGGTAAAATGTTGGAGTGGCAGGTGGTGAATGTTGGAGTGGCAGGTAATGTTGGAGTGACAGATGGTGAATGTTGGAGTGACAGGTGGTGAATGTTGGAGTGACGGGTGCTGAATGTTGGAGTGACGGGTGCTGAATGTTGGAGTGACAGGTGGTGAATGTTGGAGTGACAGGTGGTGAATGTTGGAGTAATTTTAAGGAATGCTGGAGAGAAAGGTAATGTTGGAGAATGTTGGAGAGAAATGTAATTTCAGGGAATGTAGGAGGGAAACCATGACCGCGGGGTCATGGGCTAACGGGGATATGGCTCGCCATAGGGGATGGACTCCCTATGGTCAGATTTTTGTCCTAACCCTGCGACTGGCCTAGCAGGCCGGCAGGGGATCTTCATACTGCTCGTAGAAAAACTAAGAAGTATGAACGGACTGACCCAAATGGTTATAGACCCGGCAATGTTAATGGACTACGAGGTAGATCAAGGATTCAAAAAATAGGCACAATGAACGTCTGCGGTTTTAATAGTAAAGAAGAAGAACTTATAGAAACAATGGAAGAGAGGAAATTGGACAGATGGGAATTGCGGACACGAAAATAAAGGGGGAAGGATGCAAGGAGATCCACCACAGTTACACGTTTGTCTACTCTGGAGTGGGACGGCAAGAAAGGGCAAGACGCGGTGTGAGAATAGTTATTGAACCACGGCTAGCAAGAGGAATACTAGACATAAAATATATATCACAAAGAATCATAACAGCGAGAATAAAAGAACACACAATTACATCATATATACAAATATACGCACCATGTAATGCAAACAATAATGAGCAAGAATGCGAGGACTTCTACGAAGACATACATGAGGTGCTAAATAAAATAGATAAGCAGGACAACATCATAGTTATGGGAGACTTCAATGCAAGACTAGGACATAACAGAGCGGACATAGACAAATATCTTGGAGCATTTGGAAATATCAACATAATGAAAGAAATGATAACGGGAGTAGACTGATAGAGCTATGCAGCCAACACGACCTCTATATAACAAACACATTCTATAAACATAAAGACTCACACATATACACCTGGTATAAATGGAACGATCTACATACTAAAAGCCAAATTGATTTTATATTAACAAGAAATAACAGAAAGAGAAATATATTAGATGCAAGGGCAGTGCCCAACTTAGGTATAAACACAGACCACAAAGCAGTCGTTGCCACAATAAGAATCATCAGTAGAAGGAAGCAAAGACCAGGAAAATACATGCCAAGCGAATCAGTAAACTTAAACTGAGCTGATCCACGACACAGGTGATCGAGTGAAATGGCGAGTCATGACCGCCCACGCTTTCTGGCATGGCACATGAATGATTGATCAGATATTTAGTGTAACGGTCGCTATAGTTATTTTACCCAATACAGCATCTGTAATACTAGTCTATGTGATCTACTTTTGGGCCGATCTCCCTCCTATTCGTCAATATTACTACATTCATAGAATATCATCTTTATGTGCCTTGCCAGCTGGCATTTATATCTTTTCACAGATCTCGGTCCTTGGTGCTCTGGATCAACCCTGTTGATGATATCCCCCCCCCCCCCCCCATACGACATCTCAGTCCATCCAGTATCACTTTTCTTTGTCTGCTTCTGCATCTCTTCCCACTGATCTGTCCAGTTATCACAATATTTTCAAATGCCTCTCTTCTCATCACATGACCAAAGAATGCTGTAGGTTTCTTTCTTATTATTGTATTTAAGGTTCTAGTTTCATGAGCCTCTTCCAGACGATCGTTGTTAGTTACTCTATCAGTCCAAGGTATTCGCAGCATTGGTCTCAGAAACCACATCTGAGTTGTTTTTAAACTTTTATAATTTGTTCATAGACGTTCCATGATTCGCTGCTTTCAGAATATATAGCTATGTAATTCATTAAGCTCAGTTAAGTCAAGAACTCGGGATTTTCCCATACGTGATTCGTCCTCACCATTAACAGCCAATGAAGCATCCCAGTACTAATGGTACCAGTGACCGTCTGATTAACTGTCCGCTTGGTTTTCTCTCGGAGTGCCGAGTGTCGGTCATATCCTCTGCTGCAGCCTTCTCCTCGGTCTATGATGATGTGTCTGTTCATTCAAAGTATACACATGATTGCTAAGGTCTGGTTGTTGAAGGCGAGGGTGGGGCGTGTATGGGAATGTCCCAAATGCTATCGTGTCGGTTCTTGACTCAACTCATCATAATCATTGATTGATTGATTAATTGGTTGATTGATTGATTTAGGAATCGACATCACAGCATTCCGGGCATTCCCATAAGCGCTCCGTCCCCATCCTCAGCAGCCAGCGAAGAGTTTCAACACTAATAGTACCAGTAGCAATCTGATATGTCCGTCTCGCCTTTCCTCTGAGCGTTGAGCGTCGGCCAGATCCCCTCGTCACTCTTCGCTGTCTCATTCTTGCCAGACCATGGTAATCCATTTGCTCCTCCGAGGTGTACACGTGCTCCCACAAGGCCGCAACCACGTCTGCCTTGTCATGTATCAATGCTCCACCAAGTTCTGCAGAGCCAGCCAATCTGTCCGCCTGTTCATTTCCCAGCACACCGGCATGCCCCGGAGAAAAGATCCAGGCGATGCTTGTCACCCGTGACCTCCGAAGCGAAGCAAGCCACTCCGCACGAAGCCTGCCCGTCCTCACTCTCGTCAGCATGCTTTCTGAGTCAGTTACAATCACGATGTGTGTGTGTGTGTGTGTGTGTGTGTGTGTGTGTGTGTGTGTGTGTGTGTCGTATTCTCCATCCAGCGGAGAGCCGCAGTGACTGCCTCCACCTCCATTCTTAAGCTGGATGTTGTAGTATCATATGCCAGGCTCTCCTGTACCAAACGTCGACCATTAGCTTTAGCTATGAACCCCCAGCCACTTCTCTCACCTTTGGACACCGAACCATCTGTGTAGATAATCACATCACCCGAGTGAGCATTGTCCTGAATTAGTTGCTGGATTTCCACTTCCGTGGCCCCTGCTGGCCATTCTCTGCACTCCCGGCTTAATGTGATTATAACTCTGCACAAGTCTGACTGCTCCGCTGGCACTCTGACCTACTCCTCTCCATGCCTAATGTTCTCCAAGGGGCACACCTGTCTGATCGTATCCTCCGCCTGAGCCATCCATGATTTCCCTCTTATCAGTCTCTGGCCCTTAACTACGTCCAGCGCCTCATGCAGTGGGTGATCTGTGTCTGCAGCTACTCTGAGGTATGCCTTCGCCTGCATCACCTTGAGCCTACCAGCAACACTCGGCAGACCAAGGATGTAACGCATATACACTACTTGGGTGTCTCTGGTGCATTCCAGAATGACCCGCATAGCTTCGTTCTGCATGCGCTCTAACTTCACCAGCTGACTCTCTGAGACAGTGAGCAGTCCTAATCCATAATCAATTACTGAGAGGATCAAGTGCTGGTATAGTGTGAAAAGCATTCTCTGCTCTGTGTCCATTGCAGCCATAGTTTTAAGTGCACTGAGTCCCTTTTGAGATCTTGTCACAACCGTCTCCACATGGTCCTTGAAGGATAGGCTCCTGTCAAATGTGATCCCCAGATACTTCAGTTTGTCCTCTCTGCTGACATTTCTACCATCTATCGCGAGGCTTGGGACATCAGCTCTTACAATCCTGTTGTCCAGAGAGCACCACAAAACATCCGTCTTTTCCGGGTGGATGACAGCACTCATTTCTGTGCACCAGTCAATCACTTTATCAACTGTCGCCTGTAACTCCTGGGCTGTTTGCTCCCTATCTCTCCCCTGCCTATATGCAAGAATATCATCTGCAAATGTTAGTATTCTTCCAACCCCTGGTGCTTCTAGGTTTGCAATCTTGCTCGTATACACGTTAAAGAGCACCGGTGAGACTGCAGATCCCTGTGGCAGTCCCGGGGCTAAAATATGTGGCTCTGAGGTCCATGCACCCAGACGGAGAGCAACCCGACGAGAATGCAAAACGGCTGCTATCCAGTTCACCCACCAGGGATTGACCCCCTTCTCCATCAGTGCGGTCATCAAAATATCATATCGAACTCTATTGTACGCAGCCTCGAGATCAAGTGCTGCCGCCATCGTTTCCTGTCTACTCTGGAACTCCTCATAAACGTCAAAGGCAAAAGTGGCTGTATTTGACCAGGTATCTTTACCTGGCCTGTAGCTCCCCAGGCCTCTTGGAAGAAGCTTCCCCCTTTCCAAAAACTCTTGCAGCTTGACAGCGACTATCTTCTCTAGAACCTTCCCAAATGTATTTTGAAGGGTGATGATTCTAAAGCCGCTGAGCTTTGAATGATCCTTGAATGGTTTTGGGAGAGGGATGAGATAGCTGTGCACCCAATCCTGCGGTACTGATGCTGTCCTAATGCTCTGGTTAAAGCAGTCGGTCATCTCCTCCAGGTCTGCATCACTCAAAGCCTTTATATGGACATACCTGACCCCATCGGGCCCTGGTGCCGTGTCTTTTGCCTTTTTCAAAATGTGTTTAACATCTTCCACCCGTATGATGTCTTCATACTGCATTTTCTTCGTGGTGCCAGATAACTCCTCTCTAACTGCATCCCTGGTGTCCGCATCATTATGATTGGTCTGCTTTAAAAATCTCTGGAGAAACGCCTCCCCTTTCTCTTTGTCTGTTGTCACGCGCACACCATCATCTCTATAGATTGTTCCCACTGTCATCGGCCGATATTTTCTCTGCATTTGCTTGTGCAGTTTCCAGAATTTTCGCAGTGTTTTATCACCTCCAATCTCCTCCATGAAACATTTCCATTTTGCCTTTTTGGCCTCTGCAGTACAGCGCTTGAAAACCTCCACCTTGTCTTTCTTGACATTTTCCGCTTCCTCTTGTGAGCTTCGAGGTGTCTGTCGCACTTTCTTTAGCTGCTTCACTGCAGCTCTCTTTGATTTCCAAGCATGGTCTACTTCTAGGGTCCACCATTGGGGCTGCAAAAAAGGAGTTTTAACAGTCCTATTGCATGCTCCTTGTCTGAGGCGTCCAAGAAGGCAATCGGTCCACTCATACCGGAAGGTCTTGCGCGCTCTCCCAGCTTTAACTTTCCTAGGTTTAGAGATCGGGACTGAGCATGGCATGTGATCACTCCCATGGTTATTCAAAACAGTCCACTTTACATCAAGGACTGATGACTGGGAGACAAGTGCCAAGTCAATAGCTGTGTCTGTATCGCCAGGCCTCATTGCCATTCTAGTCGGCCTACCATCATTTATGCAGACCACATCGGAGTCCACCAAGGCATCCGCAATGGCAATTCCCTGTCGGTTTTCTCCACTACTGTCCCAATCTCTGTTCCTTGCATTGAAGTCTCCACACATGAGTAGCCTATCACCTGGTAATTCCTCCAGTTCCTTAAGACAGTCCCAGTGTTCCTTTCTGACAAAACAGTCCACTGTGGCATATATATTTATGATGTTCCAACTTAAGCCACCAATCTCCATTTGTATACCCTGGACCTCTCTTGCACTGTGATTCCACTGGATCAAGTCAAGTACCACATGCTTCACTCCTTCCTTCACCAGGAGACCTTGTCCATGTCTCTTCTGCCCAGTAGGGTTTATATAACTGGTACGCAGTATTTAGCTCCTGGGGCATGAGGACATCAATATCATATATTAGTCTCTCCAATACAGGACCTCTCTGTCTGGCACTGCGACAATTCCAGTATCCCACTCTTACATAGATGAAACCTAGTTTCTCCACTTTTCTTCTTGTTCTCCTGGCGCCTGCCCTCCTATTTCTATGCCGTCTTCTCACACCATTTCCTCGTCTTCTCCTCCTCACTCTCTCTTCGATAGCCTCTGAGGGATGTGTCAAGCACAGAGCTCGTGCTCCGTAGCTCCGGCGACGGTTCCCGTGTTTAAATAAATCCATAGGCAAAGTTTGGATATTGCAGGAAATAAACGGTCACCCTAGCATTGCCTGCTTGCTAGGGAAGAGGCAGGGAATATCCCGCAGGAGTCCATACGCCTGGTGCCGCCCCGCACGCCTGCCAGACGTCCAACGTTCACGACCAGTTTACCCATGGCCATCCAGTTCCTCAGCACGATGGTCCACTTTGAGCTTGGGGGGTTTATATTTGGAGTTTTCCGTCTCCTAGATGGACTGCTGTCCAAAGCTAATGGGTTCCACCTACCCGGGGGACGGGTTAGAGCGCCCCGACTCGCTTGGCAGGCACGTCTCCGAGCATTTGAGGTATTTTCTAAGGAACTCAGATTCCACCATGAGATCCCGCCTCGCCCTCTGTGCCCACCGCCAGTTGGTCCGCGGCTGCTTATTCGATATTCGCAGCTAAACTCTATATCTAGAGGCCATTCCACGATCCGCCACCAGTGGACGCGCTGGGTCGGGGATGGTCGCCCCAGCTTTACCATAATAATTATCATCATCATTATGATCATGTGATCTGCCAACTGGCGTAGACGTTCATGTCTCTTTACATATCTCGGTCTTTTGTGTTCTGGATGAAGTATGTTGATGATATTCCTCTATGTCACCGTCTCAGCGCATCCAGCATTATTTCTCTAAGTCTATCTCTATGCCCATTGCTCTTTCCAGTCGTCACGATGTTCTCCAATGTCTCTCTTCTCATCACACGATGAAATAACGCTATTTGTTCCTTTCTTATTGTTGTATATGATGTTCTAATTTTATTAGCCTCAATCAGACAATCGTCGTTAGTTACTCTTGGCAGTCGAAGGAATTCGCAACATTTGTCTCAGCAACCACATATGTGTTGCTTCAAAGTTTAACTAAACACAACTCATTATATTTAGACTTGGTGATCTTGGGTCACGTGAGGGGCTACTTGTTACTCCATGAAGCTTACAGAGTATATTATGCTGGCTCCATATTTGTAGACCAAACGGCTTTTAATAGATGATGGGGTCAATAACATGCCGGCGGCCAGATATATCCCAAGAAATGTCCAGGTGCCAGATATATCCCAAGAAATGTCCAGGTGCCAGATATATCCCAAGAAATGTCCAGGTGCCAGATATATCCCAAGAAATGTTCAGGTGCCAGATATATCCCAAGAAATGTCCAGGTGCCAGATATATCCCAAGAAATGTCCAGGTGCCAGATATATACCAAGAAATGTCCAGGTGCCAGATATATCCCAGGAAATGTCCAGGTGCCAGATATATCCCAGGAAATGTCCAGGTGCCAGATATATCCCAAGAAATGTCCAGGTGCCAGATATATCCCAAGAAATGTCCAGGTGCCAGATATATCCCAAGAAATGTCCAGGTGCCAGATATATACCAAGAAATATCCAGGTGCCAGATATATCCCAAGAAATGTTCAGGTGCCAGATATATCCCAAGAAATGTCCAGGTGCCAGATATATCCCAAGAAATGTTCAGGTGCCAGATATATACCAAGAAATGTCCAGGTGCCAGATATATCCCAGGAAATGTCCAGGTGCCAGATATATACCAAGAAATGTCCAGGTGCCAGATATATCCCAAGAAATGTCCAGGTGCCAGATATATCCCAAGAAATGTCCAGGTGCCAGATATATCCCAGGAAATGTCCAGGTGCCAGATATATACCAAGAAATGTCCAGGTGCCAGATATATCCCAAGAAATGTTCAGGTGCCAGATATATCCCAAGAAATGTCCAGGTGCCAGATATATCCCAAGAAATGTTCAGGTGCCAGATATATACCAAGAAATGTCCAGGTGCCAGATATATCCCAAGAAATGTCCAGGTGCCAGATATATCCCAAGAAATGTCCAGGTGCCAGATATATCCCAGGAAATGTCCAGGTGAGAGACAAATCTCTGGAAATGTCTAGGTGCTAATTTTCTCGGGAGTTGAGGTCAGTGAAAATAAATCTGCTTCGAAATAAATTCAAACACACGACCCCAGGCCCCGCAAGCGAGGGAGCTAGCCGATGAGATGAGGCCTGTGTTGGCAGTGTTTCCTCTGCAGGTATGACGTATTTTATGTCAACAGATCTTAAGCCACGCCCAGGGGAAGAACTCTCAGCTGTGGGGTGATTGTTACAGGTTTGACGTCTTGCATGGCAACAGCCTTAAAAAAAAGTCGCTTAAAAGTCGTCAAGGTCGACTTCATTGCATCGGGTTTTATCCCATATGGCTCGGTCTCTTTCCTCAGCGCGGAAAGCTCGCACAAAGCACGAACTCCGTAGCTCTAGCGACGACCCACAGGAGTCTTCGAAAAATTAAACTCGTGAACGGAAGGACACGGCCCTGAATTGAACTCACAGCCTTGGGAGCCCGAGTCAAACGGTTTGACCACTCCGCCACGAAGACTCCCGACTTCTTCCTCTGGACTTTTTCCTTCTTCCTCACAGACTCCACGCCACGCCCAGTGGAAGAACTATGAAGTGTTTGCCGCAGGTTTGACGTTTTTCATTGGCTACAGACTCCAACCCACGTCCAGAGGAAGAACTCTGAGCTGTGGGGTGATTGCTGCAGGTTTGACGTCTTTCATTGGCTACAGACTCTAACCCACGTCCAGAGAAAGAACTCTGAACTGTGGAGTGATTGCTGCAGGTTTGACGTCTTTCATTGGCTACAGACTCTAACCAACGTCCAGAGGAAGAACTCAGCTGTGGAGGGAGGAGATGGAGGGAGGAGATGGGGGGGGGGGAGGAGATGGAGGGAGGAGATGGAGGGAGGAGATGGAGGGAGGAGAAGGAGGAAGGAGAAGGAGGAAGGACATGGAGGGAGGACATGGAGGGAGGACATGGAGGGATGACATGGAGGGATGACATGGAGAGAGCTGCAGGAACTACAAACGATAGGGCAGCATGGCATGGGTGGATTGAGGAACTATGCACTACTGAGGGAATAAAGGTAGAAGAAGAGGAACTACATTAAGGCATACTATTATCAAAGCAAGTGAGATTAAAATATACAAAAAATTGGCAAGCGGAGTTGAATAAAATATATAGTACTTAACTTATATGCCCTAATTACAAAAAAGCGTTTTGTTTAGCATCAGGGGCACTTGTAACGGGGACCTAGTCCATGCAGGAGAGTAAAATGCCAGAAACAGTGGATGGCTGGTTCAAGGATGATGACACGAAGAAAAACACCCAAGTGTGATTAAGTTAGGATATTGTTGATAATGAAACACAACAACAAAGTTCTAATTTTTTTTCTCATAATCATTTGTTTTATCTCCAAAGGGAAGAGTCATCCTCCTGAATTGGATGACCTGCATAGAATCCTTGAAGAGGAATGTAAACTACTTGATGAGATACATAGTAAGTAATGTGTGTTAAATATATGAATAGTTTCATTGTCTTTGAGTTCACAGAATAAATACGTACTCTTGACTGTTACACACGAGTCTATTGCTGAACTTGATTGTATCAACGTGATGTCACTGCGATGTGTTGCCGAGTATTTCAAGAGGCTTGTACGCGGGAGCTTCAAATGAAAACTTACAAGTGTGATATAAATTACAGCAACCATGCCATTGTCTTGTAATCTGTCAGTATTGTTGTTAAGGATGTCAAGAGTTTTCAGCAAGTGACATCATGACGCAGACGAACACGGTGACGTCATAAGGACAGTTTAAAGATAACCGCCACACTTTTGACATACACCAAAGAGGAGCAGCGTTCTGTTTTCCGTTTTATTTTTTTAAATCAGTGAATGGGTGAAACCTATAGAAATTTATCGGCGAATGAAGGTCCAGTGTGGTGTTGATGCATGCCTGTGAGTTCAGCAAGTGTATGAGTGGAGTAGGAAGTTTCACAACAGCGTGACTTCTGTGAAGTGGTACAGCAGGTGGTGCATGAGTGGTTACATACGCGACCAAGAGATTTTGTTTCTATATGAATCCGTATAAAAGTGATACATTTTGATAAAAATAAATAAGTAAACAAAGTATAAAAGATACATTTTGACAATAATACATAAGTAACTAAATTGTGACAAAAGTGACATATTTCGACAACAAGAAATATATAAATAAAGTATAAAAGTGATACATTTTGGCAACAATAAATATGTAAATAAAGTATAAAAGTGATACATTTTGGCAACAATAAATATGTCAATAAAGTATAAAAAATGATACATTCTAACAACAATAAATAAGTAACTTAAGTATAAAAGTGATACATTTTGATGACAATAAATAACTAGAAGAAGTATTTAAAAAAATGATACATTTTGACAACAATAAATAAGTAAATAAAGTATAGAAACAGCTTCCAGTAATAAATACATATGTGATCTTTTATATAATGCTATACTAATGTCTTTATATGCTTAACACATGTTTAATGAACTAAAGGTATGAGATACTGATGTATGTAACTGTGGAAATGGTAAAACGACAGCTAAACATTTGTCACAGAAGTGTCCAACTTACGCAGAACATGGACAGTTATTTTGGCCAACATCCTCTCCATTTGTGGAGATGTCAACAAGCTTAAGTCGGCTGCTGCTTTCTTTGCATTTATTCATACACTGGCGCCTGAAGATTAACGAAGAAGAAGGAATAAGAAGATATGCTTCCTTTATTGGATAAACGGTGTATACACTATCATTTTCATCATATGTAATTATGAATTCATGCACAAGTTCTGGTGTTTATATAAATGTCACAGACATGAATACCAGCAAGTGTTATTTACCATATGTATTATTGTTGGTGATGTTATTTTTATTTTGGAAGATTGAGCACACCCCACTACTGGCAACCACTAGACTCGAGTTTCGCTCTTGTTTGAGTTCGTTAGTAGCGCATATCCCTGACCGGACCCGGGGTCGAACTCCGGGTTACAGGTATGTCAGGCGGGCGTGTAACTACTTGACCACGCGACTCACGCTAGACGCGACCAAATTATCCCACTAGAATATCACGTTACCCATTGTAGGCTATAGCTCAAAGTTTCCCAAACAAGTCGCGACTGACATCTGACAATCGATATGGCCCCGATGATCAGGTCTACTCAAACCGCATGGTCTAGTGGTTACACACCCGCCACACCCGCCAGTGATCCGGAGTTCGATCCCGGGTTCAGCCAGGGATATTCACTACTGACGAGCACAAAAGAGAGCGAAACTCGAGTCTAGTGCTTCCAATCTGACGTGAACAAAGCCCAATGTTTGTACCAGAATACGATCAGCGTTGCCATTGGTAGGTTGTGACCAATCTTCAAACCTCAAATCCCGAAACAAGCAAATAAGTCAACATTTTATTTTTAATATTATCATGATTATAATTTTCCTATTGACCTAGGTAAGCTTGATAACATCACTGGGCCACTGGATGCTGGGTCGGAGTCAATTTATGGTAAGGATTAGAAAGTGAGAAGCAAAAACCTGTTTGTATTATTTGGTCATGTATGGGTAGATGTTGCCACGCAGTAAAGAGTTAACTTTGATGGCGCTGTCTGACTATGAAGGTCATGGCAGTGACTAAAGCTATAGCCTGGCTGGAGACAGACTTTCACTCAGACATGCTGGAAACACAGACTTTCACTCAGACATGCTGGAAACACAGACTTTCACTCAGACATGCTGGAAACACAGGCTTTCACTCTGACATGCTGGAGACACATACTTTCAAACAGACATGGTGGAGTCACATACTTTTAAACAGACATGCTGGAGACACAAGACTTTCATCCAGGAATGCTGGAGACAGGGATTTTCACCCAGGCAAACTGGAGACACAGACATTCACCCAGACATGCTGGAGACACAGACTTTCACTCAGACATGCTGGAGACACATACTTTTAAACAGGCATGCTGGAGACACAGACTTTCACCCAGACATGCTGGAAACACAGACTTTAACCCAGACATGCTGGAGACACATACTTTCAAACAGACATGCTGGAGACACAGACTTTCACCCAGACATGCTGAAAATACAGACGTTCACCCAGCCATGATGGAGACACATACTTTCACCAAGACATGCTGGAAACACAGGCTTTCACTCAGACATGCAGCAGACACATACTTTCAATAATACATGCCGGAGACACAGACTTTCACCCAAGAAATCTGGAGACGTAGACTTTCACTCAGACATACTGAAGACACAGAGTTTCACCCAGACACGCTGGAGACACAGACTTTCATCCAGGAATGCTGGAGACAGGGATTTTCACCCAGGCAAACTGGAGGCACAGACATTCACCCAAACATGCTGGACACACAGACTTTCACCTATGTATTGGAGGCATATACTTTCACGCAGACAAACTGGAGAAACAAACTTTCACCAAGACAAACTGGAGACACAGACTTTCATCCAGATGGTGGTAACGCAGAGTTTCACCCAAACAAACTGGAGACACAGACTTTAACCGAGGCAAATTGGAAACACACTTTCACCCAGGCAAACTGGAGACATAGAATTTCACCCACACATGATGGAGACATAGAATTTCACCCACACATGATGGAGACATAGAATTTCACCCACACATGATGGAGACATAGAATTTCACCCACACATGATGGAGATACAGAATTTCACCCATACATTCTTCTTCTTCTTCTTTATTCGTTCGCTTGAAATATGTCTATAACTGCAAAGCTGTCTCTTGTATGAATTGAACTGTTGACACCCATACATGATGGAGACACAGACTTTCACCCATACATGATGGAGACACAGACTTTCATAGATAAATGATGGAGACACAGACTTTCATAGATAAATGATGGAGACACAGACTTTCACCCATACATGATGGAGACACAGACTTTCACCCATACATGATGGAGACACAGACTTTCACCCATACATGATGGAGACACAGACTTTCACCCATACATGCTGGAGACACAGACCTTTATCCATACATGCTGAAGACAAAGACTTTCACTCAGACATGCTGGAGACACAGACTTTCACCCATACATGAAGGAGACACAGACTTTCACCCATACATGATGGAGACACAGACTTTCACCCATACATGCTGAAGACAAAGACTTTCACCCATCCATGCTGAAGACAAAGACTTTCACCCATACATGAAGGAGACACAGACTTTCACCCATACATGAAGGAGACACAGACTTTCAACCATACATGCTGGAGACACAGACTTTCACCCATACATGAAGGAGACACAGACTTTCACCCATACATGAAGGAGACACAGACTTTCACCCATACATGATGGAGACACAGACCTTTATCCATACATGCTGAAGACAAAGACCTTTATCCATACGTGCTGAAGACAAAGACTTTCACTCAGACATGCTGGAGACACAGACTTTCACCCATACATGAAGGAGACACAGACTTTCACCCATACATGATGGAGACACAGACTTTCACCCATACATGATGGAGACACAGACCTTTATCCATACATGCTGAAGACAAAGACCTTTACTCAGACATGCTGGAGACACAGACTTTCACCCATACATGATGGAGACACAGACCTTTATCCATACATGCTGAAGACAAAGACCTTCACTCAGACATGCTGGAGACACAGACTTTCACCCATACATGAAGGAGACACACCTTTCACCCATACATGATGGAGACAGACTTTCACCCATACATGCTAGAGACACAGACTTTCACACATACAGAATGGAGACACAGACTTTCACCCATACATGCTGGAGACACAGACTTTCACCCATACATAAAGGAGACACAGACTTTCACCCATACATGCTGGAGACACAGACCTTTATCCATACATGCTGAAGACAAAGACTTTCACTCAGACATGCTGGAGACACAGACTTTCACCCATACATGAAGGAGACACAGACTTTCACCCATACATGATGGAGACACAGACTTTCACCCATACATGCTGAAGACAAAGACTTTCACCCATCCATGCTGAAGACAAAGACTTTCACCCATACATGAAGGAGACACAGACTTTCACCCATACATGAAGGAGACACAGACTTTCAACCATACATGCTGGAGACACAGACTTTCACCCATACATGAAGGAGACACAGACTTTCACCCATACATGAAGGAGACACAGACTTTCACCCATACATGATGGAGACACAGACCTTTATCCATACATGCTGAAGACAAAGACCTTTATCCATACGTGCTGAAGACAAAGACTTTCACTCAGACATGCTGGAGACACAGACTTTCACCCATACATGAAGGAGACACAGACTTTCACCCATACATGATGGAGACACAGACTTTCACCCATACATGATGGAGACACAGACCTTTATCCATACATGCTGAAGACAAAGACCTTTACTCAGACATGCTGGAGACACAGACTTTCACCCATACATGATGGAGACACAGACCTTTATCCATACATGCTGAAGACAAAGACCTTCACTCAGACATGCTGGAGACACAGACTTTCACCCATACATGAAGGAGACACACCTTTCACCCATACATGATGGAGACAGACTTTCACCCATACATGCTAGAGACACAGACTTTCACACATACAGAATGGAGACACAGACTTTCACCCATACATGCTGGAGACACAGACTTTCACCCATACATAAAGGAGACACAGACTTTCACCCATACATGCTGGAGACACAGACTTTCACCCATACATGAGGGAGTCATGGACTTTCACCTATACATGATGGAGACACAGACTTTCACCCATACATGCTGGAGACACAGACTTTCATCCAGACATGCTGGAAACACAGAATTTTACCGATACATACTGGAGACACAGACCTTCACCCAGACATGCTGGAAACACAGAATTTTACCGATACATACTGGAGACACAGACCTTCACCCAAACATGCTGGAGACACAGACCTTCACCGAAACATACTGGAGACACAGACCTTCACCCAAACATGCTGGAGACACAGACCTTCACCCAAACATGCTGGAGACACAGACCTTCACCCAAACATGCTGGAGACACAGACCTTCACCCAAACATGCTGGAGACACAGACCTTCACCCAAACATGCTGGAGACACAGACCTTCACCCAAACATGCTGGAGACACAGACCTTCACCCAAACATGCTGGAGACACAGACCTTCACCCAAACATGCTGGAGACACAGACCTTCACCCAAACATGCTGGAGACACAGACCTTCACCCAAACATGCTGGAGACACAGACCTTCACCCAAACATGCTGGAGACACAGACCTTCACCCAAACATGCTGGAGACACAGACCTTCACCCAAACATGCTGGAGACACAGACCTTCACCCAAACATGCTGGAGACACAGACCTTCACCCAAACATGCTGGAGACACAGACCTTCACCCAAACATGCTGGAGACAAAGACCTTCACCCAAACATGCTGGAGACACAGACCTTCACCCAAACATGCTGGAGACACAGACCTTCACCCAAACATGCTGGAGACACAGACCTTCACCCAAACATGCTGGAGACACAGACCTTCACCCAAACATGCTGGAGACAAAGACCTTCACCCAAACATGCTGGAGACACAGACCTTCACCCAAACATGCTGGAGACAAAGACCTTCACCCAAACATGCTGGAGACACAGACCTTCACCCAAACATGCTGGAGACACAGACCTTCACCCAAACATGCTGGAGACACAGACCTTCACCCAAACATGCTGGAGACACAGACCTTCACCCAAACATGCTGGAGACACAGACCTTCACCCAAACATGCTGGAGACACAGACCTTCACCCAAACATGCTGGAGACACAGACCTTCACCCAAACATGCTGGAGACACAGACCTTCACCCAAACATGCTGGAGACACAGACCTTCACCCAAACATGCTGGAGACACAGACCTTCACCCAAACATGCTGGAGACACAGACCTTCACCCAAACATGCTGGAGACACAGACCTTCACCCAAACATGCTGGAGACACAGACCTTCACCCAAACATGCTGGAGACACAGACCTTCACCCAAACATGCTGGAGACACAGACCTTCACCCAAACATGCTGGAGACACAGACCTTCACTTAGGCATTATAGCGACACAGACTTTCACCAAGACACACTAGAGACACAGACTTTCACCAAGACACACTAGAGACACAGACTTTCACCAAGACACACTAGAGACACAGACTTTCACCAAGACACACTAGAGACACAGACTTTCACCCACACATGCTGGAGACACAGACTTTCACCCAGGCAAAGTGGAAACACAGACTTTCACCCAGGCATGCTTTCTCAGTGATTTAGTGAGCATTGCCAGGAAGATCGAGATGAGCTGGGCTAGATGACAGTGGGTGGAGTCTCTGGGGAGGTGGAGCTTGTATACAAATCAGAGTTACTTTTGTGCCAGGACACGTTGATGTAAGAGGAAAGGGGCAATCTGCAACCATGACGAAACTGCAAAAACATTAAGTCAAAAGGGATAAAACCAGACAGCGGCACAATGCAGTGAGCCAAATAGTAATAGTCAACCAACACAGAACTGTCGTTGTTGACCGCTAGACGCTGAGAGAGGATTAGCTGAGGTATCCGAGCACTTATGGGCTAAATGGCCCGATGAGCAATGTGGTTAATCTGGCGATTAACTTTAATGTTAAACTTACCTTTATTAATTGTTTCTTTAAATTCGCCTGCTTTGAATTCAAGCGCTGTACATACACGTATCTCAGATGTTGGAGTGGGTTCGTCTGATAACGAGGGACGCTGGTATTAAGGAAAGCTAATCCATGCGCAAACATCAGCCCAGTGAACTTCCCAGTAGTGGTAACTACTAGAGGTAGTAGACTACGCTATTTTTGATCTGCCCACTTGGTTGATAATATGTTCCTGCCTTTGTGCTTGTGGTGCTATAACGGCCTCTGAGGTTTCCTTTCAATGCTGCATCTTCTGACTCTCCTGCTGTGTCATCTTATATTGTCTTTGATTTGCACTATCCACTTCTCAACGTCTTTAATATCTTCTGCTATTATCAGAATTTTGATAGCTTGACTAATCTTTTCTTTAAATGGTTCCTCGCATTTGATATCCAGATCCACTTACTGCTTCGTCTGCTTCTGTTTTTTTCTAGTTCATTTATATATTGTCTTTGATCTGTCCTTATCCACTTCTTATCGTCTTTAATAGCTTCTGCGTACATTTCTTGGACCCAGGCTTATATAGCTCTGGTTTTTCTATTATTTAAATCAGGTATATTGCTTTTTTCCTTACTTCTATGTGTTAAGGACTTTCCGCATTATCATTGCTTCTTGTTTACGTTCCCCTTTGCCAAGGATTTCTAAACATGATTCGTTCCAAATTTTCTTACAACTTCAGAGAGCAGTCTTCTGTGCTCACTTCATCTACTAACTGTTGTTGGGCGTGGCACATACAGAAAACTGTGATCATAAGTTGTTAGTTTCTTGCTTTCTGAAATATCCATATTTGATTGATTTCTGTGTTTATAAGATGTTAGGTATCTCTTAAATCATTTTAGGACTTAGATAACCCAAACTACTTCAAAGGCCGGAGTGGGTTCGCCTGAAGGCGTGAGACATTGGTAATAGGGAAAGCTAATATAGATGCAAAATTCAGTTCTCTGCACTAGAAGCATGTGTGTGGACTACGTTGCTGTTCAAAGTGAGTGAACAAAACAAAATGATAACATGAAAATAATGCACCAAACTGAAAAGTTAACGCTCATGCTCCCCCATAGATTTGGACATAATGATTATTCTATAACAATAACAACATTCGTAATTATGCCTCCGTCGCGATTGGGTTACGGACGCGATTCGTAATTCCAAATACTCTGGTTCGAAACACAGCGATGCTGGGTTTTTTTTCCGAAAAATGTTTAGGAGCCGTTCGTTCAGAAAGCAATGGAAAACTACTGAACGTAATACTTGCCCAGGAATCACGAACAGCCAAAATGCTGGGGTTGACTGCTACGTCCTGTGAAGGACATGCAACTAAATAAATAATAATAATACTAATATTAATTATTATTATTGTTATTATTACCAACTATTAATACCAACATTATAATTATCAATATCATTATTATTATGATTACTAATATTACTATTATGGTTATTATGTTTAACCAGGGGACGCTGCTGATGTGAGGAAATATTTTCTTCTGGCTGTGCCGACCCAAGGTAAGGATCAGAATGAATGAAGCAGTAACATTGTCTGTGAATTGTTTCTATACTAAACTGTTTGCCATTCACTACAATCGCTATTTTTGTGTCATTGTAATAGAACAGCTGACATATAGTTTATTAGTTTATTCCCGAAAGACCTACAGCAAACCCACCTCCACAGCCAGCTGAGTCACTCAGTCTGACTTATGTTCATGGGGTTCTCATACAGTGACCACTGTGGACCAATTACTTGGTGGCCCTTTATACAATATGTACAGTCCAGCTCCCTCCCTCCCTCCCCCATCTCTCTCTCTCTCTCTCTCTCTCTCTCTCTCTATATATATATATATATATATATATCCCTCTCTCTTTCCATCTCGCAACCTAGTGCTGTACCAAACGCTGGCATACAATAATCGTCATAAATACTTGAAGACAGCTCATACATAAATATACACTTATTGTTTGACACTCATAGACTCTAGTCTCTCATTCTAACCACTACTTCTATGAGCGTCAAACAATACGTGTGTATTTATTTATTAACTGTTTGATGGCCTCAAAGGGTTCCCCAATTTATATTTATATGTAATACTTGAAGGGCCGTCTCCGTGGCCAAAGGCTTGCGAACGCGGTTCGTGAGCCGGGTACCAGGCGTTCGAAACTCAGCCGCGACCGATTTGTGCAGCAGACCGTGTCGCGTTGTGTTATAACGAGCATTTTTCGGCTGCTGTTGATGTGCTAGGCAAATTTTACGTTCAGTAGTTTGCCATTGCTTTCTGAACGACCGGCTCCCATAACAACACGTTATAACACAACGTGACACGGTCTGTTGCACAAATCGTCGCGGCCGCATTTAGAACGCCTGGCAAGCGGCTCAAGAACCGCATTCGCAAGCCTTTGGCCACGGAGCGCGGCTTTGTTTTCATACTATACATAACTCTTTCATGTGTACTAATTTTGTCTTTTACAGATTTTGGGACGTTAAACAGTTTAAATGCGAATGGTAAGAGTGAACTGTGTTGATGTATGGAATCTGAGATATTTAATTACACATTTAACAAGTTATTAATTTGCCAATGGTGTTTTTAATGCACTATCATAATTCAATTATCAGTTATTAGTTGGGGTATCTTCATTGCACTCCGGACAGGTCCATAGGTGCTCAGATCCCCCCCCCCCCCCAGCATATGCATCAGCGTCCGGTGGCTAATAGTGCCAGTTCTGTGTTGGCTGACGAGGCGCCTTGTTTTCCCGATGTACCTCTCCTGCCTGGCCGTGCCGATTCTTACTCCCAAGTCTTTCATCCTGGACAGCGATGTGGAATCACTGACGTCAAAGTCCTCTGTTCTCGCCATATTTTTAAGGACGTTAATAATATCAGCACGATCCATGGGCTGGCCATCTACAGGGGGTGCAGAGCCAGCCAGTTTATCAGCTCGTTCATTTCCCTCTAGTTCCGCATGTCCCGGGACGAAAATGAAGGTGACTTTACGTACAACAGACTTCCTCAGAGACTCAGTCCACTGTCTACGTTCAGATCCAGCTTTGACCTTCTGAATCATGCTCATTGAATCACTTAGTACACACACGTTGGTATAATGCTGTGATTCTAGCCATATGAAAGCCTGTGTAACTGCCATCACCTCCATCGTCATGCTGCTCGTGGTCATAGAGTGGGCACCACTGGATTCTTGAACGGTTAATTATAGCGACATACTGTTGTTAAAGGGGACTGTCATATCTAAAAGATCATGATGTCATGAACAGGCGCCTTTTGGCATCGCAGGGAACGGCATCTTCAGAAATCCTCATTTTCGACTGAAAAGTCCTCATTTTTCGATACAAAGTCCTAATTGTTCGACTCAAGTGGAGAAAAAAAAAATAAAATAATGAAAACGATGAAGAAAAAAAACATGATTAAAATTAGCTTCTCCTTAGAATCTCAAACTTTGATACGTTTTTCATTTTGATTTCATTGTTTTGATAGTTTCCTAATCTTTTCATTCTTCTCGTTCAGTTATTATGCCTTACTCTGGTCATTGTAGTTTCTTTCCCGTGTTTTTATGTTGTGTTTTGTGTATTTGTTTGCTGATGAAGGTTAATTACCACAACGTCCTTTGTTTTCCGTAATTGTGTTCTGTAAAGCTGCATTACGTCGTGCTATTTTATATTGTTTACGTTTCCACAGCTTTACCCCAGTTCCACTGATTTGACCTCTGCACAGATGAGAAGTTTCAGTCATGGTCATACCCACCCCGCTGAGTTCTTGGAGTGGGGAGGAAGAGCCCCGTAGCACAATCCCCGAGATGGTGGTACTATGGTGGAGAGGGAAATCTAAGCTCCACCTTCACTCTGATAGATCCAATTCCTTTCAGGTCTCAGTCGATCTGAGGGCCAATGGAAGGGAAATAACACAGTCCTCCCCGAGGATACACAACCAGTCAACAAACTAACCAACCACAGACAACAAATCAACCAACCAATCAACAAACTAACCAAACAGCCAAAAAATCAACCAACCAATCAATAAGCTAATCAACCACTGCCAAAAAATCAACCACCCAATCAACAAACTAACCAACCACAACCAACTACTCAAGAAACTAATCATCCACAGCCAACAAATAAAGCACCCAATCAACAAACTAACCAACCGCAACCAATAAATCAATCAACTAATCAATAAACTAACCAAACACAACCAACCAGTCAAGAAACTAATCATCCACAGCCAACAAATCAACCAACCATTCAACAAACTAACCAACCACAACCAAAAAATCAGCCAACCAATCAACAATCTAGTCAATAAACAAACTATTAAGTTAATCAACCAATCAGCCAATCAACCAACTAGTCAATCAACAAACTAATAAGTTAATCAACCAACCAACCACCCAACATTCTAGTCAATCAACAGATTAGCAAATTGATCAACCAATCAGCCAATCAACAAACTAACCAATCAACCAACCAACCAACAAACAAATTAATCAATCAACAAACTAACAATTTAATCAACCAACCAACTAATCAACCAACTAACCAGTCATAGTAATCTACTGGCTAATATCATGATCTTCGCGTTTTTGTATCACCAGCATAAACTGAAGAATATTGAATCATAGTGTTCTCACACTGTTCATGTTATCATGGTCACAGGTGAAAAATAACAACACCATGAATTATTCACAGAACTTTGGTTCAAAACTTTAGTTCACAGGTGCAAATTAACAACACCGTGAATTATTCACATTACTTTAGTTCAGAGCCGGGGCTGTGTCGAAGGGGTTGCGGACGCAATTCGTAATCCAACATTCTGCGTTCGAAACACAGCAGATTTGGAAGCAGACCACCTTGCGTTGGTTTTCATACAATAGTATGAGTGCCGGCGTTCCGAAAGTAATGGCAAACTACTGAACGTAGACGTGTCAAAAAATTAGAAACAGCCAACAATGCTGTGGTCGGCTGCGACGACCTATAAATGACATTCAACTAACTTTCTTTTTCCTGTAGTTATGAAAGGGCACTAAGTAATAAGTGGTAATAAAATAATAAGTGTTATATTTCCTTTCTTAAGAACAAGGCCCGGATCTAGCGCCTCCAGTCCTGAGACTGGCCAATCGTCCTGTTGTCTATGGCACCGAAGTCCTTCAGTCTGCAGGTCTGCATTTTTGCTGTTGATTTTATCTCGATACTTTATAGTTGATAATGTTGAGACCACGCATCTTACCCGTGGCAATATGTGAGTACGAGCACCGAACAATTCAACAATAACTTACAACTCAAACTAGTGTTTTCTAACGGATTCGGAGCCGAAGGATAATATATAGCTACTTGTGATTTCCAATTTTGACAGAAGGACGATATATCACTATTCTAGAGCCATCGTGATATTTGTTTTATTTCGTGGTATCTTCGGCAGTTTCAATGCTCAGTGACAATTGAAATTTACGTTATAATATTTGTTAATTTGTGTACACATTTTTGGTCCAAATCTACTTTTTCGGCTGACACTGAATCAACTAACTTACATGTTACAGAAAAGATTTTAGAATATCGTGGACCAAGATGGAGAAGAATACTCATTCTACAAAATCAGAACATAGAAGAGAACTGGCTCTTTATCCACATCAAGGCTTAGAATTACGCTTGCCATATGAACCGTAACAGTGGCTAGGGGAAGAACAGGGATGGGAGGTGTGGTTTCTGGTAGAAGAGGTGTGGGTGGACAAGCACGAATTTGGACACAGGACATCGTAGACATCGTTGGCATAAATTGACATTTTCTTTTCTTTTTTGCATATCCTATTTACAGGACATCGCCGTCAACACCAGCACTGCTGTTGTTATTGTCTTGGCAAGTTTACGTTCAGTAGTTTGCCATTGCTTTCTGAACGACCAGCTCTCATACCAACATGTTAAAACCCAGCGCGAGACGGTCTGCTGCCAAATCGGTCGCAGCTGTATTTCGAACGCAGGTAAGCGGAATTACGAACCGCATCCGTAACACCTTTGCCACGGAGAAATGGACATAAGGCGGAAGAAATGGCAAGGGGCTGAGAAACTTCCAGATGGATGGTTGTTTTCTATTGACTGCCCACTACTACCTCACATGTAGATTATAGAATGATGACTATACGCTGTTGTCTGTCCACTTCTAACTGAAATGTAGATTATAGAATGATGATTATATGCTGTTGTCTGTCCACTTCTAACTCACGTGTAGATTATAGAATGATGACTATATGCTGTTATCTGTCCACTTCTAACTGAAATGTAGATTATAGAATGATGACTATATGCTGTTATCTGTTCATTTCTAAATCACATGTAGATTATAGAATGATGAGTATATGGTGTTGTATGTTCACTCCTGCCCATTGTACTTCCAGGCACGTACGAGGTCGAGCTGAACTACGAAGGAGAATCGGAGCTACAAAGTCTGAAGCAACATTGCCGGAAAAACCCAAGTCACGACAAGTTTATACCAGTTCACGAATTTGACAAAGAACATCTTCCAGCGCTCTACAGACATGACTTAATTATTGAACTTGTCAGGTGTCTGTCAACCTTGACAGTACGACTTACAGTTGACAAGATCAGTCTCTCCAGGCCAAACCCCCCATACCCACCCATCCGTCGACGTGATCATCTCGGCCGAGACTGCTCCATCAACGGAACTGGCCACGTCACTAGCACTGTTGTATGTTCAGAACAGACAGATACCACTTGTGCTTGCCCAGAGTGTCTGGACTCTGCCAATCCAGTGAGACGTTTTGCTAAAATCTTCATCCAAACAGCAGCCCATGTGGTGCATGATGACCTGGAGGCGGCAAACACAACTTGTTATTTTAATTATGTTAATGATATCGATGGTCTGGATACGGCAGTCAAGGTCCAAGGGACAAAAGGCGTGCAGACTGACGTTAAGGAAGACCGGTGCTGGATGTTCGGCTACACCCACGACCTATCTCTGGCGAAGAAGCTGGGGTTCATGTCAGACAAGTATCAAAGGTTGCGGAGAGAAGTCAGTGACAAGTACTGTGTGAACTGGTCGGACACCCCCGAGGATAAACTGACCATCATTGTGTCACATCCACATGGGTGTAGCAAGTATGTCACCATTGGAAATATCCAAGACAGACATGCTGCACCGGATGATGCTGACTGGAGTCAGTACTGGTACACGACCCCAACATGTCCAGGTTCCAGCGGAGCCCCGATCTTTATGCTGGGCAAACATGGCTACATCGACAACCATCATCACAGCGGTGCTGTCTATAGCACTGGGCTGAATGTCAGCACTTTTGGCTTGTTTTAATCTTTCAGATTGAATGTCAGCTCGTTAGTTGGCGTGTTCTAATAATTCAGATTGAATTCTTGCTTTTATTATTATTTTCATCATCGCCAACATCATTTATTGTAACAGCAAACACGCATCACAATTAAAGGACCAACTCAATTCAGTTTACAAAAATTGTTCCAAAATTTAATGTGACAATGTTAATTACAGAATACAATTAAACCAACTGGTTGTGCCTCCTTTCTGTATGCAACGATGTCGGTGGTGTTTTAACCCTGGTTGTCAAGGCCTGGTTGTCAAAGCCTGGTTGCCAAACCTTGGTTGTCAAAGCATCGTTGTTGAAGCCTGGTTGCCATAGCCTGGTTGACAATTTCGTTGACAGAAACTGGACATCTTCTGCAGACGGAGGTGAATTTGGTTTAGACTCTGAAATGCATGGTTCTTTACTGTTATCTTAGGTACAAGTTCAGTGCTATGTGTTAACATCCTGTGTACAAGTTCACTGTTATTTGTTAACATTCTGTGTTCAAACTCATTATTATATGTGAACATTTTATATACAATGTTATTATTATTTGATAACATTATGTGTACTAAATCATTATTATTTGTTAACATTTTATGTACAATGTCATTATTATATGATAACATCCTGTATACAAACTCATTATTTTATTTTAACATGTTATGTACAAGGTCATTATTATATGTTAAAATTCTGTTTACAAACTCATTATTATATGTTTACATTATGTGTACAGCATCATTGTTATGTGTTAACATTCTATGTACAAGCTCATAACTATATACTCATATGTTGACATTATTTGTACAAATGTATTATTATATGTTGAGATTAAATGTACAAATGTATTCATGTATGTTGTCATTCTATGAACAAATACAATATTGCATGTTAACATTCTACATAGAAATGTATTGTATGTTGATATTTTGTGTACAAATATATCATTATATGTACAAATGTATTATTGTATTTTGACATTCTGTATACACATGTGTTATTATATGTTGATATTCTGTGTACACGTGTATTATTATATGTTGATATATTATATACAAATACACGATTGTTTTGATGTTTGACAAATAAATTCATATTTGTATATTCGTATGTGATATCGGTGTATATGATTATATATTACTATTTCCTGTACAATGAATCAATCAACATGTCAGCTGCCATGAGAAAAAAGTGGTGAAGTGCTACAAGGAACCAAAACTGTTACGTGGATGTGAACAATGGACAATAAACAGACACGCTGAGAAACATCTGATGGCAGTGGGCATGTGGATTCTGAGGAAATAAGAATCCATGGGTGGTTAGGAGAAGGAACGAGAAAGTCTTTCAAGAAATAAACGAAAGCCGTAAAACGATTAGAGAAATGAGATGTAAACAGTCAAGACCTTTATGGACACGTTATGAGAAGACACACATTTTGAAAACTTGGTGACGACAGCTGGCACACTGGATAGGAAAAGAACAAAGGGAAGACAGAGAGATAAATTCAAGGATGGCTTAATCATAAGACAAGAACACGGAGCTGATTCAAGACTTTAGTGGCCAAGTGAGATGGCAAATCATGGCCGGCACATGAATATCATAATGGCACATGATGATGATGATGATGATGATGATATGATGACATGATGATGATGATGATGATACATCATTGAATAAAGTGATATCACCACAGTGTCCTGCTTCTCCATGATGCATTCATCTATGCTTCTTCAAATCTGTCTCTAGATGTTGTCCACCCATCTGTAGTTTTATCCACCCACCTATAGCGTTGTCCACCCACCTGTAGCGTTGTCCACCCACCTATAGCGTTGTCCACCCACCTGTAGCGTTGTCCACCCATCTGTAGCGTTGTCCACCCACCTATAGCGTTGTCCACCCACCTATAGCGTTGTCCACCCATCTGTAGCGTTGTCCACCCACCTTTAGCGTTGACCACCCACCTTTAGCGTTGTCCACCCACCTTTAGCGTTGTCCACCCATCTGTAGCGTTGTCCACCCACCTTTAGCGTTGTCCACCCACCTTTAGCGTTGTCCACCCATCTGTAGCGTTGTCCACCCACCTTTAGCGTTGTCCACCCACCTATAGCGTTGTCCACCCATCTGTAGCGTTGTCCACCCACCTATAGCGTTGTCCACCCACCTATAGCGTTGTCCACCCACCTTTAGCGTTGTCCACCAATCTGTAGCGTTGTCCACCCATCTGTAGCGTTGTCCACCCATCTGTAGCGTTGTCCACCCACCTGTATCGTCCACCCACCTGTAGCGTTGTCCACCCATCTGTAGCGTTGTCCACCCACCTGTAGCGTTGTCCACCCACCTGTAACGTTGTTAACCCACCTGTAGCGTTGTCCACCATCCTGTAGCGTTGTCCACCCACCTGTAGCGTTGTCCACCCACCTGTAGCGTTGTCCACCCATCTGTAGTGTTGTCCACCCACCTGTAGCGTTGTCCACCCATCTGTAGCGTTGTCCACCCACCTGTAGTGTTGTCCACCCATCTGTAGTGTTGTCCACCCACCTGTAGCGTTGTCCACCCACCTGTAGCGTTGTCCACCCACCTGTAGCGTTGTCCACCCATCTGTAGCGTTGTCCACCCACCTGTAGCGTTGTCCACCCACCTGTAACGTTGTTAACCCACCTGTAGCGTTGTCCACCCACCTGTAGCGTTGTCCACCCACCTGTAGCGTTGTCCACCCACCTGTAGCGTTGTCCACCCATCTGTAGTGTTGTCCACCGACCTGTAGCGTTGTCCACCCATCTGTAGCGTTGTCCACCCACCTGTAGTGTTGTCCACCCATCTGTAGTGTTGTCCACCCACCTGTAGCGTTGTCCACCCACCTGTAGCGTTGTCCACCCATCTGTAGCGTTTTCCACCCACCTATAGCGTTGTCCACCCACCTTTAGCGTTGTCCACCCACCTATAGCGTTTTCCACCCACCTTTAGCGTTGTCCACCCATCTGTAGCGTTGTCCACCCATCTGTAGCGTTGTCCACCCATCTGTAGCGTTGTCCACCCACCTGTAGTGTTGTCCACCCATCTGTAGTGTTGTCCACCCATCTGTAGCGTTGTCCACCCATCTGTAGCGTTGTCCACCCATCTGTAGCGTTGTCCACCCACCTGTAACGTTGTCCACCCACCTGTAGTGTTGTCCACCCATCTGTAGTGTTGTCCACCCACCTTTAGCGTTGTCCACCCATCTGTAGCGTTGTCCACCCACCTGTAGCGTTGTCCACCCACCTGTAGCGTTGTCCTCTTGCACACGTCGCCCCCTCATTCCCCTCCAGCAGATCCTTCAACCAAGAGCTGTTTCTGTGTATATGCCCACAGTACTTTAATTGTTTGTCCTTAGTAAACTGGTAGGTTAGCTGGTTGGTTGGTTGGTTGGTTGATTGGTTTGTTGGTCGTCAAATTATCCTCGCTGCACATCGAGCCATTCAGTTCCTTCGTGAACAATACTCCCTTCTCGATGTCCTTCAGCGTGTTGTGAATTGTCGTGGTCGCCGACACCAGTTCTGTGTTGGTTGACTATTCTTCTTTGTCCCCATGCATAGCCCTCCTGTCTAGCTTCACTTCTTTGGCTTGATGTTCTTGCAAAGTCTGGTCAAGGTTGCAGTTTCGCAGTTGTCTCTTGATTCATTTACCCGCCCGCCTCTCTGACGCCATTCACTATATCAGCCCCGCCCATTGCTCTTCCACTTTCCACAGTAGTCCCCGCCTCTCTGACGCCATTCACTATATCAGCCCCCTCCGCCAATTGCTCTTCCACTTTCCACAATAGCCCCGCCTTTCTGACGACTTTCACTATATCAGCACGGCCCATTGCTCTCTATAAAAACTTAGTCCATTACCCCAGATGGACAACAAACACCTTCGGATTAATAGGACTGTGAGGGTAAAACCAGGGGCAGCTGTTTTGGTGGCTGACTAGTCACAGGACTATCTTTCTGAGAGGGTGATGCACCCTACTATAACGCCTCCTTGAGGTTGAACGGACAAGGGGTAATGGTGAATCGAATCTTCCACTTCCTACAGTAGCTTCACGCACAAGCCTATCAGATTGAGCGTTTCCTCTTAAACCCGTGTGTCATGGTACAAAAATAAACCTGATTTTAATCAGGCTTTACCTCCTCATAGACTCCACCCACTGTCTTCTAGCCCGTCCCCCCTTCTTCTGAGCAAACATGCCCGGATGAAAGTCCGTGTCTCCACCCAGTCTTTAGTTACAGCCATGATAGCCATAGTCTGGCTACTTGTTGTCTGGCCTTGACCTCCTTGCAGTAATAATTTCGGTACTTCATTTTTAATTCACCGCAAACAAAGGAATTCCGGGAGTTCCCAGGGAATCACGTGACATCATTGTGATTCAATAGTGTTGATATACTGTGCAACTTTCTCACTGTCGTCGGAGTGTATATCCATATCTTGTGCTACTCGTCTTATCTTGTGTATGTCCTCACCTTTGATGTATCTGGGGGGCCAGTTTGCGAAGACAATGACATTCGGTTTTGGGTACATCTTGCTGGAAACACACTTGTCGACCGACCACGAAGTGAATCCCAATATCCCTATTCTGAAAATCGACGATCCCACCAGATCTGGGTCATTGCTAAAAGTAACTACGCGGTTTGTTTGCGGTGAATTAAAAACGAAGTACCATAATTTCTTTACTCCCAGTTGTCTTGTCGTGCAATGCTATTCTTTGTATTCATCTGTATAACTATATTTCCAAGACGTCAATGTTCCCCTCTCATTGTTTACTAATTGCTCATGGTTCTGCAACTTACAATAAAACATTCATCAACATATTTAAACCACACGTTCGCGTCTGACTTACCTAAATTATGGTACCAGATTTAACCAACAGTTGCAGCAAAAGGATCAGTTATTGGAGCACCACTTGGCAATTGCCCTGTTAATAGAACAGTAAAATTATTCAACCATTCTGGCAATACAGTATTTGACATTGTCTTTAAGAACAGTGAAATAATTAACATGAAGCAAATTTCTATCTAGCTCATTGGGAGAACAAGACAAATACCAGTGAACAAAGAGGTAAAGAAAAGACGACGGCGTTAGATAGGAGAAAACATGAGAATAGTATAACTAGAAATCCCTTTGTCTAGAATCCACGGGGGTAAAAGAAATCGAGGAAGACATAACAATATACGGCGAAGAGAAGGTTTAAAATGCAAGAGGTCATTGCACTGCGTTGTAACCTAAATGTTTCGATCCCTTTCCACATGGCGGCCGCACAAAGCACGAACTCCGTAGATCAAGCGACGATCCCCAGGAATCTGCGAGAAAATTACATTCATGAACCGAACGAAGTGGCCCAGAATCGAACTCACAGCCTTCAGAGCGTGAGACAAACGGCTAACCACCTAGCCAGGGAGACTCTCATGGAGAAGAAAGGTACAGACAAAAATATGATGACTGCCTCTTCCTGATGTTTGTGATAAGTTGTCTTTGCGACTTAGCTTCCCCTAAAATGTCCACATTGCTCATTTTCAGCATTCTTCTATAAAACCACATCTCTAAAGGTGTCCAGGTATTGTTCGTCTGTTTACTAATTGTCCAGGATTCGCTGCCGTATGTTAAAACTGGTTCTATGTAACATGCAAGAACTCCATTTGTAAATTTCTAGGACTTATTGTACAAAATGTTCTTCATTTGATAGAACGCAATTTTTGCTTGTCCTGTTCTGCTCTTTATCTCAGTGATGCATCTTCCATCTGATGCTTGCTTGCTTGTGTTCACTGGCTGTGAACTCCAGCGTGAAGTCCTGTATGTCGGATAGAGACAGCCTGTTGTCCAACATCAGTGTGATGTCATACCGGACCTGAGGTTTGCTTGAGTATCCGTTGTCCCATGTCTGGCTTATTGGTGTGCAGACTGGTGGTTCCTCGCCATGTAGGCAGATACTCTTCGACTTCGGAGGAATCATCGATCCTACTGATGTTAGCCAGGTCCCCGATGGGACCTGTTGTCCAGGACGCACGGCGTGGACGTGTCAGCAGATCTTGGCCAGTATACATCCCAGCCCTAGTGCCTTGGAAACACCTCTGTGTCCCTTCCATCTGATGTTATCATACCTGAATTTCTGGACTTTCCCCAAAATAACGTCATTTACTTTAATTGCACATTTAGGCACAATCTGTTTCTTTGATATCACAATGACTTCTGTCTGTCTATTATTCAAACCAATGCCCATGTGGTCAATGTCTACAACCACTGTATCTAACATTTCCTGGAGATCCTTCTGACTTGTTGCCATCAAGACAGTGTTGTCAGCATTACGTAAGTTATTTATATCATGTCCACCAACCAGGATCCCTGACATATATTTTCTGTAGATCTCATTATATGTTCACTGTACAATGATAAAGGGGAGCGACTGGCCGAGTGGTTAAGAACGCCGGGTTCTCCTTCGGGAGATCCAGATTCAAATCCTCTGTAAGGTGTGGATTTTCTTCTGTCGGTGGCAAAAAATAAATTCCTAACCTGCACAGTTCGCGGCGACCGCACTAGCCAGGCGGCCTTAATTCCTCAGGCTCAATACCCCCCTGCCCTACACTGCAAGGTACTATCGACAGTATATGACAGATGACAGTACAATGAGAACACATCAGGATACATTACACAACCTTGTCTGACGCCCATCTTTATACACTAAACTCTTCCTACCAGGTTGTTGATTCTTATGGCTGCTGTTTGCTGCCAATATATGTTTTTATTATTCGCAGATCTTTGCCTTCAAAGTTCAGTTGATTTAGTAATTTTATTATTTCGTCATGTTTCACATTGTCAAATGCTTTTGTAATCTATTAAGCATAAATACAGATCTCTATAGAATAAAATATATCTACATAGATAGAGTAAAATATGAGGGGTCTTCAAATCAAAACCTTAAACGTGTGATAGTAATTACAATCACCATGCCGCTGTCTTGTAACCTGTCAATAAGGATGTCAAGAGTATTAAGCACGTGACAACACGGTGAAGACGAACACAGTGATGTCATAAGGACAGTTAAAAGATGGCCGCTGCACTTTTAACATGCATCAAAGAGCAGCAGCGTCTATAACCGTTTTTTGATCAGTAAAGGAGTGAAACCTGCAGAAATTCATGGGCGAATGAAGGTCCAGTATGCCGATGCATACCTGTCAGTCCAGGAAGTGTATGAGTGGAGTAGGAAGTTTCAAAACTTTTCTGTCCTATGAAGAGATTTAGCGGGTGGTGCACGAATGGTTACACACGCGGCCAAGTTAATGTTTTTCTACAGGAATCCAAGCAGTTTATCGGCGCCGAAGGACTTGCATTGAACGCAGTGGTGACTACATCTACATTTGTTCTGTATTATTTCAGAATATATTCACACATACACTAAAAAACACATTTACGGTTTTCATTTCAAGCCCCCTCTTATATCTACATAGATAGAATAAAATATATCTACATTGGCAGATGAAACATTGGTAGATGAAACATTGGTAAATGAAAGATCGGTAGTTGAAACATTGGTAGGTGAAAGATAGAAGAAGGAAAAGTAGGTAGATGAAAATATATCTACATAGTGAGGTAGTATGTTAGTAAGTACATATTTAAATAGCTAGACAGTTCATGAGAGTACTATACCACTGATTAGTTAATTATAATATTCGTTAGCTTACCTGCCATACCTGGACTCATGCCTGGGAATGGAAGTAAATCTGGAGGGAAAAAATAATGAAGTGAGGTTGAAACATGAGGTTGTAAACATTGTAAAGGCAACAGGACGGGTCGACCCATAATTGCTCTTTTCATGTGCCAGCGACAACTACACGAAATGCTCCTCATTGTCCCACGTGAACTCGTAAAGAAATCAAGACTTTCCTCAAGACAAATCATCAGAGCACAGACAACATGTTATCCTTCACAAGCAGCCGGCACACGCGTTATCGCATAAGGCAGCCGCTAGTAATGCAGGAAAACTATCCGTCCGCCATTTTCTTATTCTGCATTACAAAACACAGTCACACAGTCACAAGCAAAACACATTTCGAATGAAATTCACAGCTTATGTGTCGAACCAAACACTCAACTCTGTAGTTGGGCGACAAAACTGGGTCCTCAAAGTCCAAACATGAAGAACATATACTAGTAAACCGTAACCGGAGACAGTCAATTCTTGAAGGTCTTGAAGGTATTACCGCCCGTCTGCCTATCCACAATGTTGACAGATCAACATCACGGCACACGGGTGTAATGCATAAGTGCTCCGTTCTACTCATAACTCAAGCCTGAGTCCGGAGAATCTCAGCTCAGTGCACGAACTTCGTAGCACCGGCGAGGATCCTGAAATACTTTGGGTAGATTTTTAACTCGAAATTGTTCCCGGGCAACGCCGTTAGGCTACTCCTTTTTCGATTTCCAAGTGCCAAGGGATATTTTACGTGCGCAACAATACACAAGGGTGTCCAATCTCATTACCCAGAAACCAGGGGAAATTTTGTTACTAGAAGTCCACATGAAAAAATCCCGCCTTCACCGGGACTTGAATCCGGAACCTCCAGCACTCGACGCGGACACCATACCTCGACACCACTCGGCCCCTCGGATCACACATACGTCGAGAAAACCCGAGAATAGTATAACTAGAAAGACGTTTGTTTGTAATCCACAGCGCAAACACAGTAGAGGAAGACCTACCTAAAACACGGAGAAGGGAATTAAAGACAGAATAATTGATATGAGACAGAACATGACAGGAGCTGCAGGAGACAGTAAGAGGCTGGGGGACTTGTGTTGGCTAAAGGCCTATGCCATAATGAGGATTGCAGGTGAAAGAGCAAGTGTAGGTTTAGTAAACTTCCACACAATCTGCCTTGGGAAGCTATTGAAGATTAACTGGCAAGACAAGATTCCAAACACTGGGGTTCTAAAAAGAGCGTCCATGCCCAGTGTCCACACTCTGCTGGTGAAGTGTCGGATTCGCTGGGCTGGTCACTTGGCTCGCATGCCAGATCACAGGCTCCCTAGACGAGTATTTTTTACGGCGAGCTGAGTTCTGGTGGACGCTCCAAGGACGGTCAGAGGAAACGTTTTAAAGACACTCTGAAGATCTCAATAAAAACTTGTGGAATTCATCACGACACTTGGGAGACTGCTGCCGGGGACCGAAATTCGTGGCGTACATCATTACGCAAGGGTATAGTAACTTGTGAGGCAAACATAACTGCAAGAGCTGTGAAAAAAAGGTATAGATGGAGAGGCCACTGCGGGGGATCTTCCTCCTGGGGCGTCGGGCATTCGTTGCCCTCATTGTCAAAGAACATTTCGAACCGAAATAGGTCTTACCAGCCATCTTAGAACTCACAGCTTCAAACTTTCAACCCCACTGGATGAAATGAATGGTTATCATTGTGATAGCGCCAAACCAATGCACATTGGTGTCTACAATAAACCGATGCACCTTAGTTTGGTCTATCAAAGCCGTTTTTGTCCTGGCCACCACCGGAACTCGGCTTAACAAAGGAATCGGAAGTCAGTTTTGTTTTAGCAGTCCTTTGTGCTGATGAGAGATGCGGGCAGCATGGCCTTCAGTTCAGTGCTGTTCTGGTGTGGGAACAATTCCCTGAGTTGATCTGTGTCAACTAATGTTGTGACAAAACTGTAAGTTTTAACTGATTAAGTTTAAAATGTTTAATTTAATAAATATTTGTTAAATCGCAGCACACGCCATGTTACAGGCTTGAAAAGCGTTTGCGTGGGAAAACCGATGTGTGTGAACAAAGCTGTTAGGCAGAGTGGTAGGAACAAAGAAATATAAATAGATAATATGAATGAATACTATTGAAATGGACTGTTCTATAGAATGATTTAGCGTCCCCAGACCTTTATGAAAACAGGATATTAACAGGCTAGTACATAGAGATGTAAGCAATCAGACAATGGTGATGTGAAATATGTAGAATAGGTCATTGATGGTGGTTAAGTATCATAGAGACTGATGTCATGTCATGCCAGCCATGCTGGCACAAGATTATTTTGTTGGGAATTATTTTACATGGTTATCCTATGGCATTAATGTGTTACTGGCTAAATAGATATGTGGGAGAATCACCAAAATATACAATGTGTGGGGTCATAAATTAGTATATAGTAAAGACTGAAATAATGCCACATGGTGCCATGCAGGCCATGTTGGCATGGAAGGGAGTAAGTGCTTGTGAGGTTGCTAGAAATGAAGGTTACTTAAAACAGAGTGGTGAGAATAATATGTGTATGTGTATACAGCAGCAAGATATGTTTACAGGATTATTCTGTGATTATGGTGAGCATCACATTGGATGTTTGGTCAAGTGTTGGGTATGAACACTCCAAAGCAACAATGAGTAGGGGAAAATAACGATAATATATGTGTAATTTTTATGACATGTGTAAAGCAGGGAAAAGTACTTACATGTTATATGTGGCAATGATGGGTTAATGGTTAAGCTAAGCAGTTAGAACATGTAGGTAATAAATAGAAGTGTAGGAAATAATGTGTTGAATTGTAGGGACGCCATGCAGATTGATAGCCACTAGGCGTAGGAAATAATGCATCTTAATACGCGGGGTGCGTATCAGCAATCATAGTGTAATCGTAACTGCGAATGAAGTGTGGCTTTACTGAGGGAGAACAGGCAGGTGCATCTGGAACTGATATTGGTAAAGGGGTTTCTCATTTAGCATTGAAGTCTGGTGTCACATCTGTTACCAGAATGCAGTAGTGTTTGTGCTAGTGTATCAAACTGGGAGTTTTATGTGTAGTAAAACAGGGTGTTTGTTGTACCAGGGGAAGGGTGTGATTTATTGCTACGTACCACCTTTCGCAAAGATATATGCACTTGCTATGCGACACGAAGCGTAAGAGAAGAAAATTTATAACCGGTGTATCGTAGGAAGAATGATGGGAAATAGAGGGCATAACTGCACATTTGCTGTCCACTCACAGATAAAAGTACACTGGTGTAGTTGGCATTAGTGTGTAATAATAATGACATAATATATATAGTACACTGGTTGTTATACTAGTGCTGATATTGTGTTTCTGCCCATGAACATGGTTATGACATAATATATATAGTATACTGGTTGTTATATTAGTGCTGATATTCTGTTTCTGCCCATGAACATGGTTATGCTTTGATCCTGTCTCATATGGATGATGCACTCTTACTTGATACTAATGGTGTGTTTATTTTATGAACTGTCTTAAGGGTATCATAGAGTTCCTAATTGAGTTCCTGTGTAATACATGTTTATCTTTAACTTTCTGTGAATGTTGTGATTCTTCTATGTGTAAGGTTACATTGTCACATTCTACAAATATGGTGTTTCCACATTGTATGTATGTCTGTTGCTTTTCATAGTTAGACATGTTTTGCTTGCTGGTTGTTAGTTTGTAATGCTAATCAGATGCTGTAACTTGCACAGTATCATATTAGTGCTGGTACTCTTCATGCAAACTGGGACATTGTTGGGGTAGTTGTCCAGTGAAGTCCCTATGCTGAGGTAACTTAGTGTCTGATGGTGGCAGAGTTCATAATGTTGTGTATTGTTGCATAGGAGTAAAGTGTACTATCAGATGTGGAGCACAGGAGTTCAACCTGTCAAAATGTTTTATATTAGGGAAAAGAGTACGGTGTGTTAGCAAAACAGTTGCCAGTGTGCGTAACAGTCGAGAGAGAATTGTAGAGCATTAGACTGAAGGTATAATAGGTGGTGTTTGATTTGGGCTCCATCATGGACTGAACATTGATAGTGTTCTATGAACATGTGGTTTATAGGGAATACTGTGTTGTTCTGTGTTACCGGTGACTTGGTACGGTTCTGTGTTACTGGTGACTTGGTACAAATTAATGTATAAAATACTCTGTAAAGTGTGGACAGGGAACTGATTATGGGTTCCTTGGTAAATGTAGCTATTTTGGTAGGCAGGAAAGGTAACCCAATTTGTCAGCACACAGATGTCATTCTGGTGTGTGTTAACTGAATCAGTGTTGAGATGTTGTGTTTGTTTGCAGTGTCTGATGTGTGTTAACCAAATGTGTTGTGATGTTGTGGCAGTTTGCAGTGGCTGATGTATGTACTCTGTTATTTGTAGCTATGTGTTTACAGCTGGACAAATTAGATCAATCTTCCACTGCTTGTGTGTGTAGGAGCTGTGTGGTGTAGTTACATTGAGCTGAGAAGGTGGAGCAGATTGACATTGTTGCATTAGGTGGTCCATTCTAGCAATATCAAGTGTAATCCTCATGATAGCAGTGGCACAACTGGAGAAGATAATAAAGTGGGTGATCTGATGATGCAACATTGATTGTTGTATTTAACAATTAGATATGTAGTCACCTTTAAGAAGAATGAGGCAACACAAGAATGATCATGCCAGTCACCAAGGGTTACCTCAGAATAGCAGTAGTACAACTAGAGGGGCAAAGTGGATAATTTGATGGAAGACATTTATGACCTATGGGTTAATTCATGTGTTATATTGTATGTGCTCATTGCTTCATGTGTTTAATATGTCTTCTTTATAATGATAATCATAGAATGTGTTTTCCATTGTTACAGGAGCCGCTGACTAGTTAGTGTCAGCAGGCCTGGGTTCTTGGTGGGATAGTAAATTGTGTCACAACTCTTTGTTTATGTCATGTCTTGGGGTTTATGTTGTGTGACCTATGTTTTTGTAGTGCCTTATTGTCTGTGCAGTGTTGCTTGTGTCAAGGTTCTTTATTGTGTCAGTCTAACCAGCTATTGCTTGGAGCACCTGTGTTGTGGTACTTGGTGTACCCTGTTGTCTTAAGTGCTGTTGATTGGTTAGGGGTTACCCACTGTGGTGATTTGATATATACAGTTGTCTATTGTATCTGTTATTGACATGCAATGTGCTGTTCGAAGAAATAAATAAAGAGCTTGTTTAGTTGTCCTTGATTTGTTTGTTTAGTCTCTTTTAGTTTTTACTTTTTACAGTCAATATTTCTACCACAATCTAACACCTTAATCCAATGTCTGGGTCTCAAATATGACAGTCAGTCCAGAGTTGAGGCCCCTGCCTGAGATCTCGTATATCTTCTTATCTAATTACTATCCTCTTTTTTTGTCGGTTGAGGCGGTGTGAGGTTCTCTCTCTTTTCACTATTTTTCTTCTTTGGCCGTAACGAAGTCAGAACTACTCTTTACCTCTTAGCACCGTAGTGAAGGAAGCATCAGTCTTTATGATTGTCTCCCTTTGTCTTTTACCATCGACTACAAAATGGCGACCCCGACGAGATATTGTGGCAGCCTTTGAATCGTTCTGTTAGGATTGTTTTAGTATCTAGTGATTGTTTTGTGTGATAGATCAGTGTTTATGTTTGTGGTGTCAATTGTCTTTGAGTTGTGACAGTAGAACCCAGGTTTGCTGCTGAGATCCCCCGGGCATTGCTGCACAAGAGAGGAGTCCCCTGTATGGTGAGTGGGCTCAGATAAATTGCCTCCTAGTACACTTTCACTGTATCCTATCCAGAGCAAGGATGGCTCTGTCTTCAACGTTAGGGACCGCAGTTCCCCTCCCAGTTGGTGCCCCTGACGTCACAGGGCCCACTGGTGAAGTCAGGTACATAGTTGCACCTGTGAAGATAGAAGTACCTTGTTTTGGCCGGCAAGGTGGGCCGGCTGTTGAGGAGTATGTGAGGAAGGTGAGATCTGCATGGAGGGCTGGTGCGGTGTGTGATGAGGACAGAGTTGACATCATTTGGGAAAGTGTTGCTCCCAATGTGTGGGCAGAGCTTGAACTTAGGTCAGTTTGTAATGACCCTGAAGAGTTGCTGCGGACCATTCAGCAGGTGTATGGAGAGCAGCGCAGCATGGTGGAACTTGCTGCAACTTTCTTCCAAGTGAAACAAGATGCTGGGGAATCCATCATGGATTTCTCTCACCGGGTCCACAAAGCCTTTCGTTTGGTGCTGGAAGCTCAGAGAAAGAGGGGCATGGTTGCTTGGGATCCAGTGATCCTAAGAGACTGGTTTGTTGCAAAACTACATAATGTTCTCAGCAGGAGAATGGCAGAGGAGAGGATTTCGCATGACCCTTCAGTGACTTTCCTTTATGTTAGAGACTTGGCCATGCGATGGGCTGGTGTGTCGTTAGCTCCAGAAGTCTGTGCATACCAATGTGTAGAACCTCAAGATTACAGTTCAGAGAGGTGGCCTCATGCCAGTGGTGGGTGTCAAGGGGTCCAGCATGATGATGTGGTGGAGGAACTTCGAGCTAAGCTAGGTAGGATGAGAGACTTAGCTGATTCGTTGCTGCAGCCCAAGGTACAACGCAAGAGGTGCAATGTTTGTCGAAGCCGCACACACCTCCAGAACAGGTGTCCGAAGAGAGGGGTTGGTGTTATTCAGAACCCCTCTGGAGTCAATTGTAGCAAAGCATTTGCCAACGTAAGCCACCGAGACCAGCAGGGCCTTAAGCGACAACAGAGTCCGCCCCAGGTTGATCCTTCTAAAGGATCAGCCCCAGCAGTTCAGGTGGGTGCAGTGTCAACTTCTGGTAGCCGGATGGTTATGTGTGGCAACCAGAGAAATTTCTTTCGCAGGAGGAGGAGGGGACAATGGAAGTCTCCTTGTGTCAGTGTGGCTGAACAGTTAGAGGGTGACTTGAGGGTTAGACTTGTGACAGATGGTCAAAGTGATGTGACAGATGGTCAGTGTTTTGTGACGGGTGTGGGCCAAAATTTTCTGCATACCGATATGTCAACCCGTGACTTTGTGCAAAAGGGGATTGTGAAAGACCACCAGCAAGAACTTTTGCCCGTTAGACATGGTTGTGAAAGATAGAGACTGTTTTTCATCTTTTTATTGATAGCCTTGGTGTAGTTAGTTAATTAGCAGTTATGTTTTGCTGTTGTTATATATTATGATTGCAGGTAGATGGTGTCATGTGATGACATGTCTTTCTTTTAGAGTGCAAGAACACCAGGCAGACCAGGTGAAAGGGGTGGTTCTGTTGCTCATGTGGTATTGTCATTACCATCATGTCCAGTAAGAGAGTAACTTCCAGGGTGAATTCATGAGGTGGGATATTGAGATAACAATGTTTTGTTGACCCTGTATGGGGTGTTCCTTTGTGTTTATATCCAGGTTATAGGTGACACAGGATGAAATGTTCCTTTTTAGTGTAAGGGTACAGAGTGTTAGAAGCACAAACCACCCGGGTACTCCATTAGCTGCAGGAAGCTTATAATTGATTAGAAGAGACAAATGGTATTATTTTTAAATACATTTTGTGTTGAATTTCCAGAGTTATGGGAAATAGTAACCAATATAAAGGTTACTGGTTTAATGTTTATGTTTGTTTAATTATTTTTATGTAAGAAGTGAGGCTTGTATTCATTTTGTTATGATTGGTGCTCTTATAGCAGAAGAGCTATTTTTCCTCACTGATATTATTTTAGTCATTAGTACCAACAACTGAGTTAGTATGGTTTAGACTTTTGTGTTGAGATTATTGGTATTTGGAACTGACTGATGCTTGGTGATGTAATCTACACTGTTTCACATTGTAAGTGATGTATGAATAGAAAAAGACTATTTTGTTAAGTGGTACTCTTCAGGGATATAACCAGCAGTTTAGGTCTTGGGGGCAAGGTCTCCAAAGTTGACAAGTTTTTTTTTGTTGATGGTTGTGCTCTATGACCAGGGAATTGTTAGGGCATAGAAGTCTGATGTCATTTTGATGGCTGGTTACGTATAACTGCCATTGGTGTCTTGACTGATTGATGATTATGTTTTTGGATGTGGTAACATGTGACATAGATTTGTTATGCCTATGTCATTTTGATGGCGGTTTGTGTGTAAATTTAAATGAATCCTTGTTTCATTGATGATTATTTTTGGATGAGGTCACAGGTGGCTTTATTTTTTTTTGGGCGTTGGTAATTTTGATGATGGTTTATGTGTAGATGTTAACTTGTAAAGAGATAGTTGGGGTAAGGGGATACGATAGTCCATTCCTTTTGACGGAACGTCAAAAAAGTAGGGGGTTGGATAATGTGATAGCGCCAAACCAATGCACCTTGGTGTCTACAATAAACCGATGCACCTTAGTTTGGTCTATCAAAGCCGTTTTTGTCCTGGCCACCACCGGAACTCGGCTTAACAAAGGAATCGGAAGTCAGTTTTGTTTTAGCAGTCCTTTGTGCTGATGAGAGATGCGGGCAGCATGGCCTTCAGTTCAGTGCTGTTCTGGTGTGGGAACAATTCCCTGAGTTGATCTGTGTCAACTAATGTTGTGACAAAACTGTAAGTTTTAACTGATTAAGTTTAAAATGTTTAATTTAATAAATATTTGTTAAATCGCAGCACACGCCATGTTACAGGCTTGAAAAGCGTTTGCGTGGGAAAACCGATGTGTGTGAACAAAGCTGTTAGGCAGAGTGGTAGGAACAAAGAAATATAAATAGATAATATGAATGAATACTATTGAAATGGACTGTTCTATAGAATGATTTAGCGTCCCCAGACCTTTATGAAAACAGGATATTAACAGGCTAGTACATAGAGATGTAAGCAATCAGACAATGGTGATGTGAAATATGTAGAATAGGTCATTGATGGTGGTTAAGTATCATAGAGACTGATGTCATGTCATGCCAGCCATGCTGGCACAAGATTATTTTGTTGGGAATTATTTTACATGGTTATCCTATGGCATTAATGTGTTACTGGCTAAATAGATATGTGGGAGAATCACCAAAATATACAATGTGTGGGGTCATAAATTAGTATATAGTAAAGACTGAAATAATGCCACATGGTGCCATGCAGGCCATGTTGGCATGGAAGGGAGTAAGTGCTTGTGAGGTTGCTAGAAATGAAGGTTACTTAAAACAGAGTGGTGAGAATAATATGTGTATGTGTATACAGCAGCAAGATATGTTTACAGGATTATTCTGTGATTATGGTGAGCATCACATTGGATGTTTGGTCAAGTGTTGGGTATGAACACTCCAAAGCAACAATGAGTAGGGGAAAATAACGATAATATATGTGTAATTTTTATGACATGTGTAAAGCAGGGAAAAGTACTTACATGTTATATGTGGCAATGATGGGTTAATAGTTAAGCTAAGCAGTTAGAACATGTAGGTAATAAATAGAAGTGTAGGAAATAATGTGTTGAATTGTAGGGACGCCATGCAGATTGATAGCCACTAGGCGTAGGAAATAATGCATCTTAATACGCGGGGTGCGTATCAGCAATCATAGTGTAATCGTAACTGCGAATGAAGTGTGGCTTTACTGAGGGAGAACAGGCAGGTGCATCTGGAACTGATATTGGTAAAGGGGTTTCTCATTTAGCATTGAAGTCTGGTGTCACATCTGTTACCAGAATGCAGTAGTGTTTGTGCTAGTGTATCAAACTGGGAGTTTTATGTGTAGTAAAACAGGGTGTTTGTTGTACCAGGGGAAGGGTGTGATTTATTGCTACGTACCACCTTTCGCAAAGATATATGCACTTGCTATGCGACACGAAGCGTAAGAGAAGAAAATTTATAACCGGTGTATCGTAGGAAGAATGATGGGAAATAGAGGGCATAACTGCACATTTGCTGTCCACTCACAGATAAAAGTACACTGGTGTAGTTGGCATTAGTGTGTAATAATAATGACATAATATATATAGTACACTGGTTGTTATACTAGTGCTGATATTTTGTTTCTGCCCATGAACATGGTTATGACATAATATATATAGTATACTGGTTGTTATATTAGTGCTGATATTCTGTTTCTGCCCATGAACATGGTTATGCTTTGATCCTGTCTCATATGGATGATGCACTCTTACTTGATACTAATGGTGTGTTTATTTTATGAACTGTCTTAAGGGTATCATAGAGTTCCTAATTGAGTTCCTGTGTAATACATGTTTATCTTTAACTTTCTGTGAATGTTGTGATTCTTCTATGTGTAAGGTTACATTGTCACATTCTACAAATATGGTGTTTCCACATTGTATGTATGTCTGTTGCTTTTCATAGTTAGACATGTTTTGCTTGCTGGTTGTTAGTTTGTAATGCTAATCAGATGCTGTAACTTGCACAGTATCATATTAGTGCTGGTACTCTTCATGCAAACTGGGACATTGTTGGGGTAGTTGTCCAGTGAAGTCCCTATGCTGAGGTAACTTAGTGTCTGATGGTGGCAGAGTTCATAATGTTGTGTATTGTTGCATAGGAATAAAGTGTACTATCAGATGTGGAGCACAGGAGTTCAACCTGTCAAAATGTTTTATATTAGGGAAAAGAGTACGGTGTGTTAGCAAAACAGTTGCCAGTGTGCGTAACAGTCGAGAGAGAATTGTAGAGCATTAGACTGAAGGTATAATAGGTGGTGTTTGATTTGGGCTCCATCATGGACTGAACATTGATAGTGTTCTATGAACATGTGGTTTATAGGGAATACTGTGTTGTTCTGTGTTACCGGTGACTTGGTACGGTTCTGTGTTACTGGTGACTTGGTACAAATTAATGTATAAAATACTCTGTAAAGTGTGGACAGGGAACTGATTATGGGTTCCTTGGTAAATGTAGCTATTTTGGTAGGCAGGAAAGGTAACCCAATTTGTCAGCACACAGATGTCATTCTGGTGTGTGTTAACTGAATCAGTGTTGAGATGTTGTGTTTGTTTGCAGTGTCTGATGTGTGTTAACCAAATGTGTTGTGATGTTGTGGCAGTTTGCAGTGGCTGATGTATGTACTCTGTTATTTGTAGCTATGTGTTTACAGCTGGACAAATTAGATCAATCTTCCACTGCTTGTGTGTGTAGGAGCTGTGTGGTGTAGTTACATTGAGCTGAGAAGGTGGAGCAGATTGACATTGTTGCATTAGGTGGTCCATTCTAGCAATATCAAGTGTAATCCTCATGATAGCAGTGACACAACTGGAGAAGATAATAAAGTGGGTGATCTGATGATGCAACATTGATTGTTGTATTTAACAATTAGATATGTAGTCACCTTTAAGAAGAATGAGGCAACACAAGAATGATCATGCCAGTCACCAAGGGTTACCTCAGAATAGCAGTAGTACAACTAGAGGGGCAAAGTGGATAATTTGATGGAAGACATTTATGACCTATGGGTTAATTCATGTGTTATATTGTATGTGCTCATTGCTTCATGTGTTTAATATGTCTTCTTTATAATGATAATCATAGAATGTGTTTTCCATTGTTACAGGAGCCGCTGACTAGTTAGTGTCAGCAGGCCTGGGTTCTTGGTGGGATAGTAAATTGTGTCACAACTCTTTGTTTATGTCATGTCTTGGGGTTTATGTTGTGTGACCTATGTTTTTGTAGTGCCTTATTGTCTGTGCAGTGTTGCTTGTGTCAAGGTTCTTTATTGTGTCAGTCTAACCAGCTATTGCTTGGAGCACCTGTGTTGTGGTACTTGGTGTACCCTGTTGTCTTAAGTGCTGTTGATTGGTTAGGGGTTACCCACTGTGGTGATTTGATATATACAGTTGTCTATTGTATCTGTTATTGACATGCAATGTGCTGTTCGAAGAAATAAATAAAGAGCTTGTTTAGTTGTCCTTGATTTGTTTGTTTAGTCTCTTTTAGTTTTTACTTTTTACAGTCAATATTTCTACCACAATCTAACACCTTAATCCAATGTCTGGGTCTCAAATATGACAGTCAGTCCAGAGTTGAGGCCCCTGCCTGAGATCTCGTATATCTTCTTATCTAATTACTATCCTCTTTTTTTGTCGGTTGAGGCGGTGTGAGGTTCTCTCTCTTTTCACTATTTTTCTTCTTTGGCCGTAACGAAGTCAGAACTACTCTTTACCTCTTAGCACCGTAGTGAAGGAAGCATCAGTCTTTATGATTGTCTCCCTTTGTCTTTTACCATCGACTACATCATTATTCTTGATTTATAATCAACCGGCTTAGGTAACAACACTTAATGTTGGTTAGGACAATCACCATACGATATATCACATAACATTTAGTATTGATCATCATACGATATATCACACAACATTTACTATTGATCACCACACGAATTATCACATAACAATTAGTATTGTTAGTCCGACTGTCACATGACGTAAAATATGACGTGTACACATAGTTCTGAGTGCCATACCTATGGGTGGAACACCCGGTCCAGCTGAGCTTGATAACGATCCTTGCATCAGATCCATCGGGTTAACTGGGAGGAGGCAGTGAATAGGTTAGTTAAGTCATCATTTAAGTAATCAGTCATATGTCAGTCAATCAATCATTCAAACAATCAGTCTTAAGTCGGTCTCATAATTCCCACTAACAAGCATAAATCTCTCACAAAAAATCCCCAAAACAATCATAAATCAGTCAAATAATTCCCACGAACAATCATAAATCAGTCAAGCAAATATTCAAAAAATCAAGCATAAGTCGTTCAAGCGAACATTTAAATAATTAATCATAAGCCAGCCAAATCATAGGTCAGTCAAGCAAACATTCCCACAGCCAGTCATAAGCCATTCAACAATCAATCAACAGTCAGCCAAACAATCAATTATCAAGCTGAGATTTCCACAATAAGTCATAAGTAAGTGAATTTCAAATTCAAACAATTAGATAAACATAAATTAAGTAAAGATTCAAACAATCAATCATAAGTCAGGGTAATTCCCACAGTCAACCATAAGTTAATCAATCATGAGCCAGTAAAGAATTCTAAACATAAAATATGAATCAGTCAAGGAAACATTCGAACAATCAATAAAAAATCAATTAAGAAAACATTCAATCAGTTAACCAATGCAACTGCAATGAAAGCGCCATTCGGTCATATTATATATTATAATCTTATCTCATCTTGTATCTCGCGGTGTCGAGGTGAAGCATAAACAGTGGGAGAGTGCCCGTTCATGGGTTTCATATACCTATATACCCATGTTATTCCATTCCATAATTGTTTGCTTGCGCGAATTCCACCATTGTCGGGATTGATAGTCATCTAGTTAGTTAGTCGACAGATCATCCTCATTGCACATAGAACCATTCAGTCCATAAGTGCTCGGATCCCCTTCTCAGAAAATCCCGCAGCATGTAGCGGCTAACGACACCAGTTCTGTGTTGGTTTATCAATCTTCTTTGGCTTCCTGCATAGTGTACTTGTTTGGCAACAACTCTTTTAACTTGCTGTTCTCGCAGCCTGACCATGGTTGTAGATTCACAGTTATCACTTATCTCATCTCATCTTGTACCTTGCGGTGTCATGGTGAGGCATAAACAGCGAGAGAGTGCCCGTTTATGGGCTTCAAATATCCAGATTCCCATGTTATTGCATTCCACAATTATCTGCTCGCGTTAATTCCACCATTGTCCGTACTGATAGACGTCTGCATGTATGAATGGTCAAGGACCTTTTTCCGCGCCTTAAGGTGTATTGAATATATGGCGGTAGCCCTGTATTTTTATAAACCAACCGGCTCTCGATGGATCTAATCTAATCTCATCTCATCTCATCTTGTTCATTTTGTACCTTGCGGTGTCGAGGTACTGAGAAACATAATCGAACGTTCTATAGAAGTAAACAAAGATCTACACCTTTGCTTTATTGACTACACAAAGGCTTTTGATAAAGTGAGACATGTCAACATGATAAGGATGCTTGAAGATCTACAAATTGATGGAAAAGATCTTAGACTTGTAAAAAACATATATTGGAAACAACAAGCTGCCATAAGAGTTGATAATGAAGTAAGCCAATATCAGCCTATTAAAAGGGGTGTGAGACAGGGATGTGTAATGTCTCCAGATCTGTTTTCCCTGTACAGTGAAAGTATTTTCAGAAATATTGAAGATATGGAAGGAATCAACATTGGGGGACGATGCATCAATAACATTAGATATGCAGATGATACAGTCTTGATTGCAGACAATGAACAGGACCTGCAAAATTTAGTAGATGCGATTGTGACACACAGTGAACAACTAGGGTTAGAATTAAATTGTAAAAAGACACAGATTATGGTCGTCACTAGGAAGGACGAAATACCACAATGTAATATACAAGTAAATGGGAATATTCTTCAACAAGTGAGCAGGTACAATTATCTCGGAACAGTAATAACATCTGATGGGAGATGCCTTGAAGAGATTAGAACAAGAATCGCCATGGCAAAAGTAGCCTTTAGCAAGATGAAAAACATATTGACCAATAAAAAGATGTCAATTGAAACGAGAAAGAGAGTGTTGAGATGCTACATTGAGCCTGTACTTTTGTATGGATGTGAAGCGTGGACAATGAGCAGTCAGGCTGAAAAACATCTGATGGCTGTAGAGATGTGGTTTCTGAGGAAAATGCAAAGAATACCATGGACAGCCAGAAAGACCAATGAACAAGTCCTTCAAGAAACAAATGAAGATCGTAAATTGATTAGAGAAATTAGACGTAGACAGTCAAAATTTTTTGGACATGTTATGAGAAGAAATGGATTGGAGAATTTGGTGACAACTGGTAAGATCGAGGGGAACAGACCAAGGGGAAGACCTAGAAGCAAGTACCTGGATGGCTTGGCCTTGTGGCATAGTCGAGACAGAAACACGGAGCTGATCCACGACTCTGGTGATCGGGTGAGATGGCAGAACATGACCGCCCACGCTTACCGGCATGGCACATGATGGATGGATGGATGGTGTCGAGGTGAAGCATAAACAGCCGGAGTGTGTCCCTTTATGGGCTTCTTATGTCGAGATTCCCATCGACTTTGTTATTCCCTTTGTCCATTGTTTACATGGCCAGCCACTTCTTTTGGTTCCGTTTGGTCTGTACATCATTGCTTGTGGTACACTGTCAGTTGGTAACCTACTTATATAGCCGAACCATTTCACTTGCTGTTTTCTAATGAAATCTATCGCTGCTATAACCCCAACTTAAGTCCTGATTTCTTAATTTCTGACTTTCTCTCTTTTTGATACATTGAGTGTTCTTCTCAGGAGTCTCATTTCCATTATAATTATTTTTTCCCCTATTTTTCTGTCTTAGTCTAGGTTTTGCATTGGTAGCAAAGATTTGGTTGGAAGACTGTTGTAGAGTGTTTTTGTTTTAAGTATCTACAGATACGTGTTTGTAATTTAGTATTGGTGCCATTTGTCCAATGAGTTTGTTTGCCTTATTGCATCTATTTTTAAGCTCGTCTTCTTATTTGCCATTAGATGATATTATACTTCCTAAATACTTGAATCTCTTTACTTGTGTTTGGTATGAGTGCTGGTCGTTCAGAAAATAATGACAAAGTAATGAATGTAAAACTTGCCCAGGAATCTCAAATAGCCAAAAAATGCTGGAATTGACTGCTACATCCTGTAAAGGATATGCAAGAAACTTTTATTATTATATACAAGAGCATTAGACGAGGATTTCCTTGTAAGATAATCACGTGAGGCTTGTCGGAAAAGAGGATTAAAAGTTGTATAAAATAAAATAGAAAACACTTCAGCAGTGTCTGCCTACCTGGTGCTCCAGGTGTGGGTCCTACGCCAGCTCCAAGACCTGAAAGGGCGGTCAGGTCCATGGGTGTACCTGCTCGGGGAGGTGGAAAGGCACACATCAACTAACTACGTGGCTCATTCTCTGACAGCTACATGCATGCTTAATTATTGATGTCTTTAACAACGTGTCATGTGTGATATGCTATTGTTTATGTCTATCTGTTTACCACTATCTGTATCTATAAATATGTCTACTGATATATGTCTATAAATCTGTCTACCAATATATGCCTATAAATCTGTCTACCAATATATGTCTATAAATCTGTCTACCAATATATGTCTATGAATGTCTACCAATATATTCTATACATATGTCTACCGTGTGTGTGTGTGTGTGTGTGTGTGTGTGTGTGTGTGTGTGTGTGTGTGTGTGTGAATCTCTCTACAGTTTCTATGTATATTAATATACAAGCATATCTATGTATATAAATATCTCTCTTATTTCTGTGTATGTAAACATGTCTCTACCATATCTATGGATATAAATCTCTCTACCATATCTATGGATATAAATCTCTCTACCATATCTATGTATATAAATCTTTCTACCATATCTATGAATATAAATCTCTCTACCATAAATATCTATATAAATATGACAATCATATCCACGTATATAAATCTCTCTACCATATCTATGTATATAAATATATCTACCTATGTATATATATATATATATATATATATATATATATATATATATATATATATATATATATATATATATATATATATATATGTGTGTGTGTGTGTGTCTGTGTGTGTACCATACTTATGTATATAAAACTCTCTTCCATATCTATGCATATGAATCTCTCTACCGTATCTATGTATATAAATATGTCTACAATATATATGTATATGAATATGTCTATCACATCTATGCTAATAATTATGTTTACCCATATCTCACCATATAATATATCACATAACATTTACTGTTGATCACCACCCGATATATCACATAACAGTTACTGTTGGTAGGCAGGTGCTGTAGCGCAAGAATTGATAATGTCTTCAGCCGCCGTTATGAGAGCAATGTTCTAGACAGGCCGTCGTGAGGGCATTACTCTATATAGTCGTCAGGAGAGCAATGTTCTAGACCCCGTCATGAGAGCAATGTTCTAGACCCCCGTCATGAGAGCAATGTTCTAGACCCCCGTCATGAGAGCAATGTTCTACATTGGACCCGCTACGTGATGATGATGATATTCGTATGACCCACCTGGAAGACCCATGCCAGCTGGACTTCCTGCCCCCATTGGGTTCATCGGGTCCAAGAGGCCACCCGTACCTCCACCCAGGGGAGACATGGGCATTCCACCAAGACCTGAAAATGCCCAGAGATAATGTCAACTGTATGGTTTGTTACTGTTCATTCATTAGTTCATACATTTGCATTTGTTCGTTCATGTATTCATTCACTCACGTATTCATTTATTTATTCTGTTTGCTTCTCATTCAAAGGCCACCAGATCTGATAAAGTGAAGGAATGTTTACTTTGTTCTGTGACAGGTCCAGCGAGCCGGTGGGGAATGTACTTGATCACATCTAACATCGCCGCCTGTGTTGCGAAGGAGTTACAGACGGATTCGTAATCCCGCATACTGCTTTCGAAACACAGCTCAGATGCGGGTGATTTAGAAGCAGGCCGCCTTGCGTTGGTTTCCTTGCAATGGTATGAGTGCCGGTCGTTCAGGAAGCAATGACAATCTACTGAACGTAAATTTGCCCTGGAATCACAAACAGCCAAAATATGCTAGATTTGACTGCTAGGTACTGTAAAGGATATGCAACTCACTTTTAAAGACAACGGCGATTACAAACAATACAGGAAATAGACAGAAAAGTTCTAGGGCCAAACGCATGATGAGTTCAAGTCTTCCATTAGCCAGGGCTCCTAGAACTTGAGATGAAATCTCACCTGAAGACATTTATTTATGAGTTGTTCATCACCGGAGCCAAGGATATCGATACGCCAGGTAACAAAAATATCATCATATTCGTTTCCGTCCCTCAGCTTTGTGCTTACCAGAAAATCCATACCCATCTGGTCCGTGAACTTGAGAAGAAGTTCAACGGTCAGCCTGTTGTCTTCATTGCCCAGAGAAGAATTTTGCCCAAGGCTACAAGGAATAGGAAGAGGCAGAATAAGCAGAAAAGAACAAGAAGCCGTATGGCGGGAGCAAAAGTGTAGCTCATGTCATATTTTAAACATGCAAAATAATGTGAACAAATTGCACTCTTCGACTGAACCCAAAAGAGAAAAGACTCATGAAAACGGGACACTAGAGTTAAGACTGGTAGGAAACTCACAAATCAGAAGCCGGGCTGGCCATGGCAAATCATATATTGTCGTCATGCGAATATTCATTTTAGAATAGAACGTATAGTATACCTTGGATGAATGTGAAGTGTATTTCTTTTCAGAATATGATTTTCAATTTAGGGAGACACGTCACGGTATCCTGTGAAGTATTTTAAGTGTGTTGTTGTGGTTCTAAAATTGAGGAAGAAGTGACAGGGCTCACATGTCATTTGAATAACAGATACAATGATACCTGTAACCTTAACAAACATAGATCAAACCTCTGGACGACAGCAGATCGGAGAAGTGGATCTACAGAGGTCAAGACCCGACCTCGGACACGCTGACGCAAGAGGCGACCCGAATCTTACCAGTTATGGTGTACTCACGACGTCTAGCTGTAAAGAAAGCGGGAACGACCCCACCAATAACCTGGACCCCCTGGCACCGTAATCTGACAGCTATACATGACGCTGTTTTAGAGGCCTTGTGCTTCCCCGCTGAGGCTCTTGGCTAGCGTGTCCGAGTCCAGTTGCATGGTTCCAATATCATTTGGATAAAAGCCAACAAAACCATGTTGATCACGAGCTGGAGACAAGCACTCTGTGAACAAGAAGCTTGCTGGTAAACATGCCACGTTTTAGTTTCCTGACTGTGTAGTGTAGGGATGAACATGTAATAAAGTAAAATCAAAAAGTCGCAGTGGCTTCCGACTGCCGAGATAATTGTTCTTTTTCTCTCTAGTCCGTTTAAAATTACCGTGGTAGAAAATTTTAATTACTGTGTAAACACGTGTAAATTTCTGTTTGAAGGATTTATCTAATTACTTTATGTTGTGTGAATTCTGCAGTATGTTCCTGACGAGATGCAACGAAATATGACCGGCAATAAATCCTGCAATCTATTGTTCGTGTCTTTGTTATTTGAATTCACAGCGGGAAAACTTGATTTTGATGCTATTAGAAAGATAAGTAGATGCTCTGGAGATGTGGATATACAGAAGAATATGTCGTATTTCATGGAAACAGAAACAATCAAATACAAAGGTTCTAGAAACATTAGGAATGAAAAGAGAGCTCATGGAAAACACATTTTTAAAAAAGGCAAGTTAAATATTTCGGCCACTTCACATGACACTCTTACATAAACAATACTGGAGGGTTTGGTTGAAGGCAAGAGGTAGACAGTGGGAAGATAGCATCAAGAGACGAACGAACAGCAGTCTGGCCGAATGTACGATAAAGGCGAGAGACAGACAATGCTTGTGATCCAGCTTGATTGATTGATTGGTAAACACTTTAATGTCACTTCCATTGATTGCGCGTGGTTGTGTGTGCGTGTATGAACCGAATGTACGATAAAGGCGAGAGACAGACAATGCTTGTGATCCAGCTTGATTGATTGATTGGTAAACACTTTAATGTCACTTCCATTGATTGCGCGTGGTTGTGTTTTCTTGATGTTCACTGATGACGGACAGTCGCTTGTAGGACCACTGTTGTGTGTATACATGTCGTAAAACTGCCACACACTTTCTATTGGTCAACTTTGTCCATTTCAACAGTTTCAGCGCAGTTTAACTTATTTCATTGATATTTGTTCGGACATCAATAATAGTTAATACTGATACAATATGCTTTGCAAGATGTGAACAATCAATAGGTATACGAGGAGAAGGAAATGAAGACTGAAACACACGTGACATGGTCTAATCCAGTGTTTCCCAACCTTTTTTGTACCGTGCCCCACTTAAGCCTTTCTAAAATTCATATTGCCCCCCTCCCCCGCCCCATGCCCCCCCCCCCTCAACATATACATTATTTTTAATATTCAAAAATTGAAATGTTCACTAAAGAAACTTGAATGATAGGTTTTAGGAAGAAATCACTAGGTAATTATTGAGCAAACACAGTAAGTAAATTTTCAAAACATATAATGGAGAACTGAAATTCTAGTACAAAATAATTTTAATGAAAGATTTTTCTATATTATTTTAATTATTAGTAATTATTTATTATTTAAATTTAGTGAGATCCTTGCGCTTGATGCTTGCTGCAATGAGATCTTATGTCAGGTTCCAATTTAGTTAACTTCAGTCTCAAGTCTCCCTGTTTTGTTATATTCAGCCGATTTCTTCCATTTTCGAATTGCCCCCCTTAACAGTCAAATTTCCCCCCTGTGGGGCGTGGGCCCCACGTTGGGAAACACTGGACTAATCAGACAGAAGTAATAACCAACAACTGCTGGACGCCCCATGCTCCATTGACAACGGGCCTTACCTGCCGATCCTCCAGGGTATCCACCAAGAGGTCCCATTCCTGACGTGGCCGCGGGTCTAGGTCTTTGTGGCCCTGTGACGTAGTTATGGAGACAGAAGATTTGTGGGTAAACAATTCAAGCGAACAATACGATTAGATGTAAACAACAAACGGTAAAATTGTGTCAGTGATCTAAAAGTTGATTATAATGTTTCCCTTAAACAGTCGCTAAGCAATCCTGGGAATATCTCCATTATTTTTTTTTTAGATTTATCTAAGTTATTATATTATTTTAGATTTCTCTAAGTTACTCATTGTTTAGATCTATATAAACTACTGTTTTATTTTATTTATCTAAATTACTCCATTGTTGTAGAGCTATGTAAATTGCTGCACTAATTTAGATTATGGGGACTGCGTGGTCTCGAGGTACGGTGTCCTCCTAGAGAGCTGGAGGTCCCGGGTTCAAGCCGCGGTGAAGACCGGAATATTTTCACGTGGACTTCTAGTAATAAAATTTCCCCTGGTCTCTGGGTAGTGAGATCTGATGCCCGTGTGTATTGTTGCGCACGCAATAAAATCCCTTGGCATTTGGAAATCGAAAAAGGAGTAGCCTAACGGCGCTGCCCGGGTAAAATTTCGAGTTAAAAATCTACCCAAAGTATTTAAGGATCCTCGCCGGAGCTACGGAGTTCGTGCACTGAGGTGAGTTTCTCCAAACTCAGGTTTGAGTTAGGAGGAGAACGGAACAGTTATGGGTTACACCCGTGTGCCGTGATGTTGATCCGTCGACTAAACTAAACTAAACTAACTAAACTAATTTAGATCTATTAAATTACTCCGTTGTTTTAGATCCATGTAAACTACTTTATTGTCTTTATCTATCTAACTAAATTACTCCATTGTTTTAGATCCTTGTAAATTATTGAGTTACTTTTAGATCTATTTAACTTAATTCATTGTTTTAGATCTATGTAAACATGTAAACACTGCTTTATTTACGCTCTATCTACATTACTCTATTGTTTAATCATCTGTTGATTACCTTAATCAATTATTTTAGAACTATCGATCTATCATTTATGCTCATGTTGACGATGGCGTGAATTGGAATTTGAAATCTTGAGCCATGTGTGTCGCTTGGACTAAGCTGAGTTTGTGTTTGAGTTGTATCTCCTTGACATAATCTGTCTACTTGAATCTTGGTGGTCATCTAGAATGTTAGCTTGCCCCTCTCAGACTGTAGACATACAACGGTAGCTGGCTGGCCTCATATTGGATATCAGCTGTGAAGGTGTCAACTTGAGCTGTTAATTGATACTGTTATGAACAAATTAGTCTTCTAATTCAATTTCAAAGTTGATATTATTATTATTATTATTATTATTATTATTATTATTATTATTATTATTATTATTATTATTATTATTATTAATATTATTATTCACATTATTATTATCTAATCAATTCAATTTTAAAGTTGATATTATTATTATTATTATTATTATTATTATTATTATTATTATTATTATTATTATTATTACTATTATTATAACAGGTCCGTTCATCCTTCATGATCATCGTTACACTCCGGACTCGTCTATAGGTGCACATACCAGCTCAATGTTGATGACTGAGCGTCTTCGAGGTCCTGGTATGGTGCTTTTTCCCGGCTACATCTATCGCCAACACCAACATTTGCACCGACTATTTATGTTGATCCCATTAGGTGAAAGTCCTGGTTTCTGCCCAAATCATTATACAAGGGGGATTTAAATGATATTCATTACAAGTGACAGAAATGACAATAACCATGCCATTGTCTTGTAACCTGTCAATATCGTTGTTAAGGATATCAAGCGTGTTAAGCACGTGCCATCACGGTGCAGACGAATACAATGACGTCATAAGGACTGTTTAAAGATGGCCGCCTCACTTTTGACATGCAGCAAAGAGGTGCAGCGTTCTGTTATCTGTTTTGTTTTTATCAGTGAAGGGGTGAAACCTAGAAAAATTTATCGGCAAATGAAGGTCCAGTAAGGTGATGCATCCTGTCAGTCCAGCAAGTGTATAAGTGGAGTAGGAAGTTTCAAAACGGCGTAACTTCTGTGACAGTTTTTTCAAAACTGGGTTAAGCACAGCGAGTAGTGACCCCAGAGTAGATGTTTTTACAGGAATTCAAGCTTTTCATCGGTCCTAGAGGACTTGCATAGAACGCATTGGTGACGACATCGAAAAACGATACATTTGTTCTTCACATTTTAAGAATATATTCATACACGGACACACAACTGTCTGTCTGTCTGTCTGTCTGCCTGTCTGTCTGTCTGTCTGTCTTAACACCAATTTATTAAATTATCTAGGTATATATCTATCGATTGGTATTCTATCTGTCTTTCTATCTATCTATTCATCCACCTATCAATTTATTCATCTACCCATGCATTCATTCATCTATCCACCCATCCATCCAACCATTCATTCATCCATCCATCCATCCATCCATTAATTCATCCATCTATCCATTTATTAATTCATCTGTCTATCTACCCATTCATTCATCCAACCATCCATCTGTCCGTCTATCCTTATTTCTCTCTCAGATGCACACACAAGCTCTTTCTCTTTCTTTCTCTCTCTCTGCGTGAGTGGGAGGTGTGTGTTTGTGAATGGGGATGTGTTGGTGGGTGGGGATGTATGAGAGGGATGCGTGTATGGGTGAGGAGATGTGTGTGTGGGTGGGGGTATGTGTCTATGGGTGAGGGTGTGTGGTTAAGGGATGTGTGGTTGGGGGATGGGTGGGTGGATGATGTGTGGGTGAGTGGAGGATGTGTGGCTGGGTGAGTGTGTGTAGGTTGGGATATGGTGGGGGATGTGTGTGTGGGTGGGCTCGGGATGTGTGTGGGCTGAGGGAGATTGTGTAGGTGGGTGCGAGATTGTGTGTGGGTAGGTGCGGGATGTGTGAGTTAGCGGGGAGATGTGTGTGTGGGTGGGGTGTGTGGTTGGGGTATGAGTGTTTGGCTGGGTGGTCGGGGGTGTGTGGGCGGAGGAGGATATGTGGGTGGGTGATTGTTGGTGCGTTATGGGATGGGTGGAGGATATGTGTGTGGGTGGGGAGATTGTGTAGGTGGGTGAATGTGTGTGGGTGGGTGTGTGTGGGTGGGGGAATGTATGTGTGCCTGGGGTGTGTGGGTTGGGTGGGGGATGTGTGGTGGGTGGGAGATGTGTGTGTGGATGAGGAGATGTGTAGGTGTAGGGATGTAGGGGATGGGTGAATGGGTGGGGGAATGTATTTTTGCCTGGGGTGTGTGTGTGGTTAGGTGGGGATGTGTGGGTGGATGGAGGATGTGTGGGTGGGTGGGGGATGTGTCTCATAACATGTTAATATGCATTGTTTATGTTTACAACATTCATTTGACAATGTTTTTGTTTCCTATGTGAATGTATTATGCACTATTCATGAACGAAAGATGAGTGATTGGAAGGGCCGAATGTAAGACGGATCTGCGTGCTCAATTTGTTACCCTTTGAAAATAAAGTCCGTTCGTTCGTTCGTTCGTTCTCTCTATCTATCTTTCTCTCTCTCACAAACTCTCTCTCTCGCTCTCTCTCTCTCTCTCTCTCTCTCTCATTATCTCACTCTCTCTTTTTCATTTGCACTCTCTTTCTCTCTCACACACAATTGCAGTCTCTCACTTTCAAACACTCCCTCACTCGATCTCTCTACTCCCCCCCCCCCCCCCCGCGCCAACCCACAAATCAGTGTCCAACACTGTCTTACGTCTGTTCATCTGCTGCATAAACATCATGGTCAGCATGGGGTTCTCTCCAGACATCATCATGTCCATTAGTTCAGCTGAGGATAGAATCAATGCAGCCATGACATGCAGTTGACACAGTCACAAACGGTTTGGGGATGGAATCAATACAGATATCACATGTAGTTGACACGACACAAACGCGTATCACTCCCAATACTCGATACGACCACTCCGCAATTATGACACTAAAATGAGATAAATTATGACCTTATATAATTGTATTTATGACAATGATAAAAGATAAATTATGATAATTTATACTGTACATTATGACACTAATATAAGAGAAATTATTGTACTAATACAAGATAAATAATGATACTAATATAATTAAAACTATGACACTAATATAAGAGAAATGATACTAATACAAGATGAATGATGATACTGATATAAGATAAATTATGACACTAACTGGCACCTTGCCGTCTTGACAGACGATAGTTTGTAAAATGGAGAAATGGAGTTATACCTCTTCATACCACAAAGCCTAGGCTGAATTTAGAGACCTAAGTTGTCCATGCAGCATGATTCCTCTCTAGGCCTATCTAGTTTACTTCAGAGGAAAGGGGACATCAATACGCTTGGAACAAGTCAAGCTGCAGAAGCTGCCGGATCAGCAAAGCAATACTCTAACTGTCCACCTGTAGGAACGTTTATCCTAGACAAGGTTTAGGACCTGGTCTATCCTGCCATGACATTTAGTCTTTAGGTTGCATTTCATTGCACTAGGGTAAGTCTTGTACCCTCCCAATTTCACTCCTCCACCCCAAGCCGTTGGTACAGTGTGGGGTGTCGGGTTTGGTGAGCGCCACCCAACATTCAGCGCTAACAGAAAGCCGGTAGTACCGTCTGCTATCATGCGGTAGCTCAGTCATATCTAAGACCTGACACATAACAAATATTTATATTATTATTAATTATGACACTATTATACGAGAAATTATGACAATAATATAAGAGAAATTATTATAATAATATTCGAAAACTTATGACACTAATATTAGAGAAATTATTTCACTAATGTAAGAGAATTTCACTCTGGAAATAAGATATACTATGCACTACAACATCTATTAAAATCAAAGGCGCTATCTCGTAACACCAAAATCACAATATACAAAACACTGATCAGACCAGTTGTGCTGTATGGCTCTGAAACCTGGAGTACAACGAAAGGAGACGAAGCAAACAAACCTTTGAGAACAAAATTTTAAGACGCATCTTTGGACCCATTAGGGATACACAAAGTGGAGAGTGGAAAAGAAGAAGTAACAAAGACATTTATGATCTGTTTAAGTCCCCGCTAATCACTGGTATCATGAAGGCTAATAGACTACAATGGCTGGGGCATATAGAAAGAATGGAAGATAATAGGGAAACAAAACTCGCTTACACTCAGGAAATAAATGACCGTAGACCCCGAGGTAGACCAAGAAGGCGGTGGAGAGATAATACATGTACAGACCTACAAGCACTTGGAATCAACGACTGGCAAGAGAAGGTCCACCAGAGAGACGAATGGAGACGGATTGTATTTGCAGCAAAGAACCTCAATGGCTCGGAACGCTGAAGAAGAAGAAGAAGAATGTAAGAGAAATTATGTTAGAACATATAAAATGTACGAGTATCTTATCATATATGCAGGAGTTATAATTAACAAACAGCTGGTGTAAACAATACGAATTCACAAACCGGGACAATAAATCTTCAAGGATCAGTATAGTTCATTAAGAAGATAACTCACGATTCATCATCATCATCATCATCATTGGGTTGTTCATCATGTTTCCTCCTTGGTTTCTCCGAGGGGGAGGGGCATCTAGTATACCTAACAATGAGATTAGAGACATTGTATAGGAGATTTGCATTTATATGTCATGGTATAGGGTTAGACAGTTGGTCTTACACAACACGTCAAGGACACGGTGTCATCTTCTTCTTCTTCTTCTTCTTCTTCTTCTTCTTCTTCTTCTTCTTCTTCTTCTTCTTCTTCTTCTTCTTCTTCTTCTTCTTCTTCTTCTTCTTCTTCTTCTTCTTCTTCTTCTTCTTCTTCTCCTCCTCCTCCTGCTCCTTCTTCTTCTTCTTCTTCTTCTTCTTCTTCTTCTTCTTCTTCTTCTTCTTCTTCTTCTTCTTCTTCTTCTTCTTCTTCTCTCTCCTCCTCCTCCTCCTCCTCCTCCTCCTCCTTCTTCTTCTTCTTCTTCTTCTTCTTCTTCTTCTTCTTCTTCTTCTTCTTCTTCTTCTTCTTCTTCTTCTTCTTCTTCTTCTTCTTCTTCTTCTTCTTCTTCTTCTTCTTCCTCTCCTCCTCCTCCTCCTCCTCCTCCTCCTCCTCCTCCTCCTATTTCTTCTTCTTCCTTGTTATCCCCAAACTCTCGCACCCCTTTGTCGTATCTCTTCCTCTTCTTCCATCCCGTGTTGATTGGTCTATAAAAGTAAGGGATAGCACCATATACAATATGCGCCCAAAGGAATGTAAAAGGCTGCTTTAATATTTACTTCCATCCATCATGTGCCATGCCGGAAAGCGTGGGCGGTCATGTTTTGCCATCTCACTCGATCACCAGCGTCGTGGATCAGCTCGGTGTTTCTGTCTCGGCCATGCCACGTGGCCAAGCCATCCAGGTATTTAATTCTTGGTCTTCCCTTTGGTCTCCTCCCTTCATTTACTTAGAAGCCTCAAAATATACTATAGAGATACAATGAGCCTTAAAATACACTTTGGAAATACAATGAGCGTCAAAATACACTATAGAGCAGTGGTCCTCAACCGGGGGGGGGGGGGGGGATTTTATGGTCTTTTTTTTTGGGGGGGGGGGGGTAAGATTATTTCAGGTTCGCGTTGATACAAGAACCGATTACTTGATATTGTTTTTCCCTCCATATTTTACGGTTCTGTACTTCTCGCTCATCTGAAATTAGTTTTGTAACGTAAATAGACCCTCAAATTACGTTTTATGTAGACGTCTAGACTTGTTCTAGTACAGTGGTTCTCAACCGGTGGGGGAATCTCTCCCCCCCCCTCCGGGAGGAATTTTAGGGTTTCCGGGGGGGGGGGGGATTAACATTATTTCAAGATCGCATTAATACAAGAACCAATTACTTGATATTGTTTTTCCCTCTAAATTTTACAGTTCTGTACTTCTCGTCTTAATGAAATTCGTTTTATAACGTTAGTAGACCCGCAAATCACGTTTTATGTAGATGTCCAGACTTGTTCTAGTATTTGTTATTAAATTTAGCTTCCATTTTTATGTATACTGTGTAAGGATGGGGGGGGGGGGATTTATAGGAGGAAATTCGAAAAAGGGGGGGGGGGAAATGACGTTCTGAACATATGGTAAAGGGAGGCATGGGCCAAAAAAGGTTGAGAACCACTGTTCTAGTATGTCTATTAAATTTAGCTTCCATTTTTACATATACTGTGTAGGGGCCCGGGGAGGGATTTATAGGGAGGAAATACGAAAGGGGAGGAATGACATTCTGAACATATGGTGAAGGGGAACATGGGCCAAAAAGGATGAGAACCACTGCTCTAGAGATACAATAAGCCTCAAAATACACTTTAGAGATACAATGAACCTCAAAATAACTCTATGGATACAATGAGCCTCAACATACACTCTAGAGATACAATTAGCCTCACAATGCACTCTAGAGATACACTGAGCCTAAAAATAACTCTATGGATACAATGAGCCTCAAAATACACTCCAGAGACACATTGAGCCTCAAAATACACTCTAGAGATACAATGAGCCTCAACATACACTCTAGAGATACAATGGGCTTCAAAATACACTCTACGGATACAATGAGCCTCAAAATACATGCTAGAGACACAATGAGCCTCAAAATACACTCTAGAGATACAATGAGCCTCAAAATACACTCTAGGGATACAATGAGCACATATAATTATTGTTAATGTTTCTGAATAAAGAAGACAAACAATGGATTGGGCGATTTATTATCAGGAATATAGTAATTCTTGTTTCTGAATAACGAAGAGAAACAATGGATTCAACGATGTATTACAATGAATTTTTTACTGCATCAGTAACGTACACTCTACACAAGTTTATCTGAGCCCAGACCTACTAATTTGCTATTGTAAAACCAAACAACCAATAGTAAATATTAATTTGACTCGACACCCATTCATGGTTTTCTTCTTGTAAACCAAAGAATCAATAGTAAACACTGATTAACTCGATACTTAATGCCCATATACTACTGATAACACAAAAGAATCAATAGTAAAACTCGATACCTACTCCCGATTTGCTGCTGGTAAATGAAAGAACCAATAGAAAACACTGATTTGACTGGACACTCATTCATGGCTGCTACTTGTTAATCAAAGAACCAATAGTAAACACTGATTTGACTGGACACTCATTCATGATTGCTACTTGTTAATGAAAGAACCAATATTAAATACCGATTTACCTCGATACCTATTCCCGATTTGCTACTGGTAAATCAAAGAACCAATAGAAAACACTGATTTGACTCGACACTCATTCCTGATTTGCTACTTATAAATCAAAGAACCGAAAGTAAACACTGATTTACCTCGATACCTACTTCTGATTTGCTACTAGTAAACCCATGACTCAACATAATACGTACATTTTCTACAAGCCAGCGTCCTACCGACTCGCTAAAAGACATGAACAATTAACTCCAACTTTTAACTTACCAGTTTGAGGAGACATTGGCATTCCCCCCATGCCAGGTGATAGACCTCCCATGCCAGGTGACATACCTCCCATACCAGATGGCAGTCCTCCCATACCAGATGGCAGTCCTCCCATACCAGATGGCAGTCCTCCCATACCAGATGGCAAGCCTCCCATGCCAGATGGCAAACCTCCCATGCCAGGTGGTAGATTCCCCAAGCCAGGTGGCAGGCCTCCCATGGGTCCAAGGGACCCCAGCATATCTGTTGTTGACCCAGGGGTGCCAAGACCTCCAACTGAACCCAAGTTGGGTTTAGGTCCTAAAGCGTTAGGATCAACTGAGGATTGTAAGCAAACATTTACAGTTAAAACAGAGCCGCCATAAGTAAAAAAATATTGGGCGAATTCGTGCATGGCAAATTTCGCTGCATCTCGTCAGTGCCTACTGCGGAGCTATGTATCAAAGTTAGTTGCATATCATTTACAGGACGTAGCAGTCAACCCTAATATGTTTTGGCTGTTTATGATTTCTGGGCAAGTTTACGTACAGTAGTTTGCAACTGTTTTCTGAGCGATCGGCACTCAAATCATTCTATGGAAAGGTGGTCTGCTTCCAAATAGCCCGCAGCTGTGTTTCGAACGCGGTATGCGGGATTACGAATGCATTCGTAACCCGTTCGTCACAAGGCGAGCTATTTATCAATAGTCGAAATACGATGTATATCGTCCCTGACCTTGAGCGAGTGTGTAGAAGGTTCTATTCACGGAAGTCTAATATTTAGCAGGAAGTCCTTATGTTTGCAAAATAACGGCTGGAATCTACTAATGTATAATGCTTAGATATACAGGGTGTATTTTTAATGACTGTGCAGTGTTTGAAAGTATTACCGGTCCAAGTTATGTATTTACTTATTATGTTGCTTTTCGGAGAGTGAATACAAAACATGGACCGGCAATATTTTCAAACACTGCAGTCACTAAAAGTACACCCTATATATGAGCAATCCATTTTTGTTTCTGCTAATAGAGTATACAAAATGCGGTATGCTTGTTGATGCTGTGGTTGATACTCAGCAAATGTTCCGTGTTGGCCGAATTCGGGGTTTTATAACCTGTCGACTGCACGGGGATTCCTGAAGAATGATTGACTCTCTTTTCCGCCTACACTGGTAAATATTCATTCATTCATTCATTCATTCATTCATTCAGTAGCATGTCATTTGCAGAACCTCGCTCCCATAACAACCTTCTGGAAAACTTCTCGATCATAAGCAAGATGTCCCGTGTCCGATACATTTAGCTGGAGATGATCCGCCACATCCTGCACCCATCTTCTATTTGGCCTTCCTCTTCCTCTCTTTCCGAGAATATACCCCTCCATTATTGTTCTCTCCAAACTTTCGTGACGTTTCAAGTGACCAAAATATTTCAGTTTTCTTTGTTTTATCGTCTCTAATAGCCAACCTTCTTCAATATTAAGCTCTTGAAGTATGGATGCATTTGTTCATATCTTTATCCAAGATATTCTTAGAACTCGTCTATAACATTTATATTCAAAAGCATTTATGCGCTGTGCAGCTTGTTTAGTAAGTGTCCAGGTCTCATAGGCGAATGTTGCAATGGAAAAAGTGCATGCTCTTAAACATCTAATTTTTGTAGTTCTATTTGTCTATTTACTCAGTTGGTTTAGTCTTTGAGGAGCATTAGATATTTTCATCTGTTAATTTCTTTCATTGTGTCACCGTTGTTGGTAATTAATGACCCAAGATATTCTAAATTCTCCACCACCTTCAAATTTTCCTTATAAACATGAATTTCTTTCTCCATAGTAGTTTTATCTCTATGCATTATAATTGTTTTTGGTATTTTAAGATATAATTTGTGATTTTCACTATTCTTTTGGGGTAAGGTTATTAGGGTGTCAATACCATTCTGTAATGTGGATAGTAATACCGACGCTCATATAATTGATAAACAAATAAAAACGGTAAATGCAGTAGATAAATTAAACTTAATCCATATTTTGAGGGCACGGTATTACGAGAAATAAACTAAAACATTTAGTGAAAACTGAACAATTTGATAGCAAAACAGCAAGAGAACGGCAAAGAGACAAATACCTTGACAACAGGGTATAATTGAGACAAGCATAAGAACACGTGATCGAATGACATAGCGAGTCATGACCGCCCAGGTTTATCGATGTGGCACATGATAGTGATGGTGTTGTAACACTCACGTGTGCCAAGGTTGGGCAGCTGAGCGGCAGTGCCTCCGTTAATTGTGTTCATGTTGAAGGGGTCCCCCAGGGCGGGTTTGGGGCTTGTTGCAGGAGGCCCCAGCATTGACAGGAAGTTGGGCATTCCAGCGGCTGAAAAATAAGACAATAGACATCGCAAAATGTGTCAGTACAACTGTTATTGTCAAATGGCGTGGTTTGGGTCGCTGAAAATGAAACGCAGTTATAAGAAATTATAAATATAATTACAACACAAAGTAATAGCAAAAGACTTATAATGAATAACAGAAGTGCAGACGTAATGAAAATGACAAAGAAAACACGTCTTCCTACATGCAACACCAAAGAAGATAGAACCAGTATGAATGAAATAAGTCAATGTTTTTAAATATTTTATCACTTTAATAATAACGCATGGAAGATGGTATAAAGAAGTTAATTGTAGATTAGGCCAAGCAAAGGCAACATTTCCCAAGATGAAGAATATTCTCTGTATTTTATCGAGGTGAGTATAAGAGTTCTTAAGAGCGATTTTGAGGAAATCCTGATGTACGGAAGCGAATCATTGAAATTAGCAGACAATAGAGGAATGGTGTGGAAGCTGCGGAGACGTGGTTTTATAGAAGAATGATGAGAATACCATGGACGGATAGAAAAAACAAGGAAACCATCTGGAAAAGAAGCTCTCACAAAGAGAACTGGTTACTCGCATCATTTGTATCATCTGTACGGGACTGTAAGGTACTTCTACGTCTCAGAGGTGAAGAGGAAAATCTAAACAAGACTGTAAGATATCTCTACATCCCAGAGTTGAATAGGATGGACTAAACAAGACTGTAAAGTATCTCTTCATCTCAGGGTAGAAGATGAAAGACTAGACAAGACGGTAAGGTATCACTACATCCCAGGGTAGAAGATGAAAGACTAGACAAGACGGTAAGGTATCACTACATCCCAGGGTAGAAGATGAACGACTCGAAAAGAAGGTAAGGTATATCTACATCCCATGGTAGAAATGGACAGATTAAACAGGAATGTAAAGTGCCCCAACATCCCCGGGTAGAAGGGGAAAGACTAAGGGAGATTTAAGGTACATTTATATCCCAATGTAGAAGAAGACAGACTAAAGGAGACAGCATAGTACCTCCACATCCTAGTGTAGAAGAGGAAAAAATACCACTATATATATATATATATATATATATATATATATATATATATATATATATATATATATATATATATATATATATATATATATATATATATATATATATATATATATATATATATGGGCTGCGACCGATTAATTTAAATTTAATAGTTAACTTTTGAAAAATTAACGATTAATTAATCGTTAATTTCGATTAAAGCACAACATTTATAGTCACATAACTCACATTATAGTCGTATTTGTCAAAAATTTAAATAACACTGGATTTAAATAACGAAGACACAAACCATATATAGTACGTTTTATTGCCTGGCACATTTCGCTGCATCTCGTTAGGTACTTACTGCATATGGTTTGTGTCTTCGTTATTCAAATTCACTACGGGAAAACATTGTTTTGATTAACACTGGATTGTCTTGTTCATATGTCATCTAATAACCAACCATGCAAACAGACGAGTATGTTGACAGTATTTGCTTCAAGTGACGAGTGCGTCTTATTAACAATATAACAAGCGGAGCTGAACAATCGTTCACATGGAACTGAGGTAGCCGGTATGCACAGAATGGTCTTGGCAAGGAATGTCTATTTAAAGATAGAGATGTTCATTAAGTTTCCACCATTGTAAAGGGTCAACCGATTCAGCAACTTTCTTTTCCATTTCAGACTCAATTAGCTTAATACTCTCTTCATTTGGTTCATATATATATATATATATATATATATATATATATATATATATATATATATATATATATATATATATATATATATATATATATATATATATATATATATATATATATATATATATATATATATATACTGCTGAACTTACAGTTGCCAGGTTGGGAGAAGGCTCCAGCGAAGGGATCTGTGCTGCCGGCTCCTGTACCTGAAGAAGACGGGAGGAAAGGGACAACAGTAAAAGCTGCGCAGTTGAAGCAAACAACATCCAGCAACTGACTGAAACACAAACATGATATCCGATAACTTACCACGTCACAAACATAATATACAATAGCTGACTACACCATAAACATAATAACCAACAACTGATTACGCCACAAACATAATAGCCAACAACTGATTATGTCACAAACATATCATCCAACAACTGACTACATCACAAACATAATATCCAACAAATGACTATGATTGCGATGATGAATCGGCGTCACTGCACTCGAGGCAAGCCTACAAAGGCACAGTGTCGTCTGACATCTGATGTTTCCATTGTTGATTGTCCCTGCTGCCAGCTGACTCGCAACGCCTCGGAATAGCTCTCCTGCTGTGCTCATGTCCACAAACAACTGGCAGTGTTATAAATAAGCATACAGTCTGACAGCTAAATACATCACAAATAAACGTAAAATACAATAATTTACTTTGTCATAAAGAAACATCAACATCTGACTACGCCTTAAGCAAATACAAATTCAACAAACCGACATCATCATGGACATATGCAAGATTTAGAACATGACTAAATCGTACACAATCAAAATCCCACATACTGACTGTATTATTCACAAAAATAACATCCAACAAACTGAATACATCATAAACAGTCTTATATTCCAACAAACTGACTACATTGTAAACAAACATAAAAGCTAATTGCGTCATAAGGAAACACACAATCCAACATCTTAATACATTTGAAAATATATAACTGACTACATCACAAACATATATAAAATTCAACAATTGACTACATAATAAACAGACGTAAATTGCAACAATTGACTACATAAAAAAAAAAAAAAACAGACACATAAACAAATATAAAATCTCACTACTGACTTAATCACAAACAGACATAAAACCCTACAACTGACTACATCACATACAACCACGCAATTCAAATAACCATAACCAAATATGCGATTCAACAACTGACTGCATCATAAAGCAACATATCGTTACACAACTGAATACAGCATACATCAGTACCAAGCGGCATGTAACTTCAGTGGTCAGGTGATCAGACACTGGCATTCACATGTTTCATCACCTGTTCGGCTGAACTTTCATGTCCTTTTTCGCACAATCGGCTAGTTTAATAAGGTAAATCAAGACAGGATCACATCGGACAGAGAATCTCAACAGTGGTATAGCGTATATTTTTAATGACTGTGCAGTGTTTGAAAATATTGTCGGTCCAAGTTTTGTATTTAACTATTATGTTGCATGAGCTTTACAGAGCTTTACTTTACCTGCAATATTTTCAAACACTGAATATTCATTAAAAAATACACCCTGTATTATGAGCTGGTGGAATTGAAGGCTCGAAAGTTGTTAGCTGAACATGTTGACAGACACGACGCATTAGTATACGCTTGTGGTCTGTGTATTGTGGAAATAGATATGATTGGGGATTCTCAGTTACAGAGTTTTGAAATTATGTGAATTATGTGGAGGAACAGATAAATTGTCAATGCCTAGATAGAATAGTGCGGCAGGGAATGACAAAGGGATCTGGCGGACACTCAGTTCTCAGGAATTGCAAGACGTCCGGATAGGATTGTGACTGGTACCATTAGAATTGGAACTCTTCGCTGGTTGTTGAATATGAGGACGGAGCAAGTATCGGGATTTCCAAGTGCTGTGATTACCATATGTTTTCCGTCATCATCTTCAACAACCAGTGAATAGTCCTATTACTAAGGGTATCATTTAGAATCTCGTTATTTGTCCGCTTGGCCTTCCTTAGAAGGGCTGAGAGTTGGCCAAGATCCCTGGACGCTCCCTACAGCACGATTCTCTCCAGGCAGGGAGTCTCCGTGGCTAAGTGGTCAAGCCGTCTGACTCAGGCTCCGAAGGTTGTGGGTTCGATTAGGGGCCGCATCCTTCGGCTCACGAGTGTATTTTTTTTCGGAGACTCCTGGGATTCGTCACTGGAGCTATGGAGTTCGTGCTTTGTGCGACGCTTTTCGCCCTGTGGAAAAAGACTGAGCCATATGGGATAAAACCCGGTGCAATGAAGTCGACCCTGTCGACTTTTAAGCGACTTGTCTTTTTCTCTCCAGGCAATGACTGTGTGTCTGTTCATCCACGCAAGCCATGCGCTGTGACTGCCTCCACCTCCCATCTCATGATTGAATTCGGAAAAATGAAGATTCAGAAATGAAGAAATCAGGACTAAGGTAGGGGTTAAAGCTGCTCTAGATTTTATTAGAAAGCAGCAAGTCAAATGGTTTGGCCATGCAAGTAGGTTACCAGTCAACAGCATGCCACAACAAGCAATGATGTACAGACCAGATGGAAACAGAGGAAGAGGCCGACCACGTAAACGTTGGACGGAGGGAATAACAGAATTCATGGGAATGTCGATATACGAAGCCCATAATCAGGCACTCTCACGAAGTTTATACTTCACCTCGACACCGCAAGGTACAAGAGGAGCATGATGAGATGAGATGAGATGAGAGATGAAGATTTATTTGTGAGAGATATTTTGAAACGGCAAAAAGTTTAATGATGTTGAAATATACAAGTTCCATCAGCTCAACAGCATTACTAAGCACACACACACACACACACACACACACACGCACACACGCACACACACGCACGCACGCACACACGCACACACACACACACACACACACACACACATAACACACATGATTTCACAGAAAACTACTAGCCAACCAGGTCATTCACCTGTCTGTGGCGGACTCTGCGGCCCTGTGGGTGGGCCTAGCGGAGGGCTGGCGGGAAAGGCGGGAAAGACTACATTTTGAAAACCGCCTCCTGGCGATCCAGCTGAGGGTCCACTTGAAGGTCCAGTCTGACCCCCAGTTGGCAAATTGTTGTTTGGGAAAGCGATGCTTGTGTCCAGTGGGGGTTGGTTGCCAGGGATAGAATAGGGAGGCGGAGCTGTAGAGTTGAGAGAAAACATATTGATGTTAACACTGGAGTCGAGGAATGTGTTTTAATGTCATTGATTAAATGAAACAGTTACCAGGATGTCCTGGACAAGACTAGCAACCATCTCCAACATGTCCTGACTGTTTGTGGTGGTTCTATGCAATTTTGCGCTCAGTAGTTTGACATTGCTTTCTGAATGTCCTACACTTATACCATTGTGAAAACCAACGCAAAGCGATGTTCTTTCAAATCGCCTGCTGCTGACTATTGTTTTTATTGCCGTTTGTTGGCGTTTAACTCAAGCGTAGTCCATACAAGTGCTAGTACTTTAGTGCACTGGGCTGATGTTTGTGTGTGGATTCGCTTTCCCTGTTGCCAGTGTCCCTCGCCATCTGATTGAACCTATTTCGACTTCTGAGGTATATGTAATTGACGTCCTCAAGTCAAGGACGAGAAGAAAACATTTGAGTCCAAATGACCGTTGTAGGGGTTGAACCCGCTACCTCGGCATCAATACACCGGAAGTTTAAGAACGAGCGCTCTTACCCATTCGGCCACGCTGATCTTCTGTGCTGACTTTGAATCCAGTATGTCAGGGTTGTGAAACCGTGTTCGGTTTAATTTAGTTGGCGGATAAACATCACGGCACACGGGTGCAAACCATAGGTGCTCCATTCTACTCCTAACTCAAGCCTGAGTGCGGAAAATCTCAGCTCATTGCACTAACTCCGTAGCACCGGCGATGATTCTAAAATACTTTGGATAGATTTTTAACTCAAAATTTTGCCCGGACAGCGCCGTGAGGCTACTCTTTTTCGATTTCCAACTGCCACGGGATTGTTTACGTGCGCACCAATACACACTGGCATCTGATCTTATTACCCAGAGACCAGGGGAAATTTTGTTACTAGACGCCCACGTGAAAAACTCCCGGCTCTCACCGGGGCTTGAACCCGGGACCTCCAGCACTCTAAGCGGACACCATACCTCGAGACCACTAAGCCCCATAATGCACCTAGGCCACAGACTATGAAGGCAATGATCAAATCATGGACATGGTCACCAAATTAATGAAGCCAACACACCGTGTAGTGTATTCGAAGATCAATAAAAGGGCAAAAACACTGCCATTTACTGCCAATATAGCACCTTACGGTGTATGGCCCGGGGGAGGGGGGGAGGGGGTCCTTTGAGCCTGAGGAATTAAGGCCGTCTGGCTAGTGCAGTCGCTGCGAACTGTGCAGGTTTTTTTTTTTTTTCAGCATATACTTTACAGGACATCGCTGTCAACAATCAGCATCTTTCAGCTGATTGTTGATTTCTTGGCAATTTTAAGCTCAGTAGTTTGCGATTACTTTCTGAGCTTTGCCCTGACAAAAAACAAAAAACAAAAAACTTCACACCTTACGAACCTTATTCCTTATTCCTTATTCGAACCCGGGATTCCCGGATTAGACTCCGGCATTCTAGCCACTCAGCCAGCCGCTCCACGGAATAATAAAAGACTACTCAAATATGATAAATCTTCCACCATTAGGTGTTTAAAACTTGTGTTGTGGAGACAAGAAGAATGTATAGTGAATCAGCGATTACCGCGGGGATAACAACTACTCCACATTCTAACGGTACCAATGTCTATGTGTTAGTTCAGTCATTATCCAGTGCCTTGCCGACTGGCGTGGGTGATCATGCCTCTCGACAACTTATGTATTAGTAGTATGACTCGTCGCTGGCTGTTGAACGAGGGGATGGAGCGCATATGGGAATGTCCTAAGTACAGTGATGTCGGTTCTTAGCTCAACTCAACTCAATTACAAATTACGATCTTCGAGATCATGGATCAGTTCGTGTGTTTTGACTCCCTTCCGTGCCATGACACAAGACTGTCAAAAATCTTCTCACGCTGTCTTCCTCTATGTCTCTTTCCGGTTTTTCCGGTTGTCACAACATGTTTCGGTTTTGTTCTCCTCATAGCGTGGCTAAAAGACGATGACTGTTTCTTTCTGATGTTTGTGATAAGTTGTCTTTGCGACTCAGCTTACCATAAAACGTCCTGATTGTTCATTTTGGCAGACCAACTACTTTTCAGCATTCTTCTATAAAACCACACCTTCAAGGCTTCCAGTGATCCTTTCGCCTGTTTACGAATTGTCCAGGATTCGCGATCGTATAGTTAAAATGTAACATGCAAGAGCGCTTGTTCCAACTTTCAAGGACAATGGCTTATTTCACAGAACGTTCTTCATTTGAAAGAATGCAGTGTGTGCTTGTCCTATTCTGTTTTTATCCATCTAATGTTATCCATGTGCGAAGATATCATAATTTCTGTACTTGCCCAAAAATAACCTTCTGTACTGTAACTGCAGATTTAGGCACGATCTGTTTCTTTGATATCACCATGACTCTTGTCTGTGTGTTAAGTACTTCAGCCAAAATATAATTCATCTATTCACTGCGAATATTATATAGAACTGTGGAATAAACTTGACGAGACCCAGCGAGATTTGCCAGTCAATAATATGTTCAACATAGTGTTTTTTGCTTCTTTGCTAAAACTGTTACTACATTCAAGTGTTAATCTGATAGAGCTAGGTCCCCAAGCATGGTTTTACATGGTGCTTCAATATACTTTCAGAAAGCAATGGCAAACTTCTGAATATAAACTTGCCAAAAATGTTGGGGCTGACTGCAACGTCCTGTAAAAGATACGCAACTGACTTTTTAAAAATATATTAGGGATATATATATATATATATCACATAGCTGACATTGTTACTACTGCGTATATCTGAGGTATGTCTGCCTGCCTGCGTGCGTGCGTGTTTGTGTGTGTGCATGTATGTATGTATGTATGTGTGTATGTGTGTATGTGTGTGTATGTGCGTTGTCTGTGTGTGTGTGTGTGTGTGAGAGAGAGAGAGAGAGAGAGAGAGAGAGAGAGAGAGAGAGAGAGTTTGTGTGTGTGTGTGTACGTACTTGTCATCTGAGGAGCGGGCTCGGGGATGAAACCCATCCGCATGAGGTCGGCGTCTGAGGGCACAGTACCGTTCATCAACATGCCCACGATCTCCTGAACATTGGTGTCGTTGGGGCTCGGGGATTTGCCGGTTGCTGCAAGAGATAGGTTCACAGCCAGTCAGGGTCGATGCAACACTAGGGCAGCTCTCACATCCAGTCAGGGTCAATGCAACACCAAGGCAACTCTCACATCCAGTCAGGGTCAATGCAACACTAAGGCAACTCTCACATCCAGTCAGGGTCAATGCAACACCAAGGCAACTCTCACATCCAGTCAGGGTCAATGCAACACCAAGGCAACTCTCACATCCAGTCAGGGTCAATGCAACACTAAGGCAACTCTCACATCCAGTCAGGATCAATGCAACACTAGGGCAGCTCTCACAGCCAGTCAGGGTCAATGCAACACTAAGGCAACTCTCACATCCAGTCAGGGTCAATGCAACACTAAGGCAACTCTCACAGCCAGTCATGGTCAATGCAACACTAAGGCAACTCTCACAGCCAGCCAGGGTGATAGCAACACTAAGGCAACTCTCACAGCAATCGGGGTCAATGCAACACTAAGGTAACTCTCACAGTCAGTCAGGGCCAATGCAACACTAAGGCAACTCTCACAGCCAGCCAGGGTTATTGCAACACTCAGGTAACTCTCACAGCAGTCGGGGTCAATGCAACACTAAGGTAACTCTCACGGCCAGTCAGGCTCGATGCAATACTAGGGCAACTCTCACAGCAGTCAGGGTGATTGCAACACTAAGGCAACTTTCACAGCCAGTTAGGGTCAATGCAACACTAAAGCAACTCCCACAGCTCAGACTACAGTATCACGGGTAGACACAGCCGTTTACCTCTGATGGAACCTGTCTAAACTCTAGAGGAAAATTGCTTGATACAAATGCATGGCGTAATCGAAGAGAGTAACCGTTGACGTGCATAAGTCAATGTGATGCACTCTCCTCCAAATAGGAACGTAGGAGAAGAAGAAATAACATTATCAAACTTGAAGACATGAGAGTACAGAAGTAAACACAACAATGTGTTCCTGTAGATCTTCTTTCTTCTTCTTCTTCTTCTTCTTCTTCTTCTTCTTCTTCTTCTTCTTCTTCTTCTTCTTCTTCTTCTTCTTCTTCTTCTTCTTCTTCTTCTTCTTCTTCTTCTTCTTCTTTCTTCTTCTTCGTCTTCGTCTTCTTCTTCTTCTTCTTCTTCTTCTTCTTCTTCTTCTTCTTCTTCTTCTTCTTCTCTTCTTCGTCTTCGTCTTCTTCTTCTTCTTCTTCTTCTTCTTCTTCGTCTTCTTCTTCTTCTTCTTCTTCTTCTTTCTTCTTCTTCTTCTTCTTCTTCTTCTTCTTCTTCTTCTTCTTCTTCTTCTTCTTCTTCTTCTTCTTCTCTTCTTCTTCTTCTTCTTCTTCTTCTTCTTCTTCTTCTTCTTCTTCTTCTTCGTGTCTTCTTCTTCGTCGTTCTTCTTCTTCTTCGTCTTCTTCTTCTTTCTTCATCTTCTTCTTCTTCTCTTCTTCTTCTTCTTCTTCTGCTCTTCCTTCTTC